>JAVJIF010016275.1:0-149677 GCA_038442645.1 Agave tequilana
GAGTGATGCAACGATCTCTCAAAACCGACTGAGAGCCGAATACCCCTTGCGAGGTTCTGAACTCCTTCCTCCCAATTCCCCTTAAATGGGTTAGAGGTGCGCAATGCAACCGTGTTGTATTGAGGTGTGATCGAATAATTCCAAGTATGAATGCGATGATGATATGCACACAAGTAATATAGCAAGAAATATTGAAAGCAAGTAAATAAACAAGTAGGATAGCACAAATAAAAGTTAGTTCACAAGCAATAGATTGGAAGTATTTAAAGCAAGAAATTAAGCAAGAAGAACGCCAAGCCAATCGCAAACAAGGTGATTTGTTTCGAGGTTCGAGCCCGTAGCTCTAGTCCCCGCCTTCACCTCCGTGAAGGTTTTCCACTATCCCCTTAGGATCCCGTACAAGTTAGGCCTCCAAGACCTCAAGCCCGTAGCTTCACCTTACAAAGAAATTCCCCTTAGGAACTTGTCTCCACAAGAACAAAGGATTCAAATTGGTGATCTCAACTAGACCACAACACTCTTTCTCTTTTACAAACACTCTCACACTTTTACAACTTCACCTATAGAAAGAATATGAAATTTTTGGCTCTATGAAGTGTTTGTGAGAAAAGCTTCAGTTGTAGAGTGATATTAAGAATCAAACAACAACTGAAAATCAAACTTAAAGAATGGAAATGAAAGCTTTAAACTATTTTTCCCTTTCTCTTGAAAAACAATGAAAACTTGTATTTTTTCTTGGTTAATAACTAAGGCCTATTCTCCACTATTTATAGGGAGAGAATAGGTTAAAAACTCTGATTTTTCCAGCTAAAAACTTCTGCAAAAGCACCCCAACAACTCCTAAAAACTCTGTTAAAGAGAAAACATAAAACAGATTTTCAGAACAGCCCAAAGAGGAAAGAGCCGTTGGGCTTGTTGCAGGCCTACCGGTCGACTGCCGGTCGACCGGTGCTCTGCTGGCAAAAGAGCCGTTGAGGCTCCGTCGACTGCCAGTCGACCGATCTCACAGAAGGAAACACAGTTTCCTTCTATCGGTCGACCGACCCAGTCGACCGAAAGATACAGAGAGCAGACCACAAAAATCAGTCGACCGATATTTAGGGTCGGTCGACCGGCAGACATGCACAGCCTCGTGCATGTCTGGCCACAGCAGCCGGTCGACTGATATTTAGGGTCGGTCGACCGGTCTGCCTGGAAAACAGTTTTCTGGGCAGATTTTTGAGTTAGAAAAATTTGTAAAAATTCCTTTAAAAATCTTAAGCTAAGTGTTATGCTGAAAATAGTTTATATACATGTATTTAAACAAGTTTTGAAGATATAAGGCTTTGGGTACATGTATGTATGAACTAAGGCATAAACTTAGAAATACCATTCTCAAAAAACATAGAAACATATATCATAAGTGTGTGTGCAAATCCTAGAGCCAAAATTTACATATTCTATCTTTACAACACTAAACTTACAAACTACAATGGTTTTCAAGACTTCAACTTGAGCTATCTTCTCTTGATCTTCAATATTGCAATTTGAGCCCATTTTGACTTGTCTTGAGTCCAATGTACCTTCCTTTAGGGAAGAATTCATCTCTTAAATATATGAACCTGAACACACTTAAACACAATTTATATTATACCAATAACTAATATGTTTTGTAATCATCAAAATACACTAAACATGGGTTGATTGTAACCTTGGGCCAACAATGGGGATTTTGTTTAGTGGGCCTATTTTCAGGTCGATTCCTGATTGGTAGTGAAAAGTGCATTTTTATCATCATATTTACCGTCACATTTTCATATTTATTTATATAATTCTGCACATTTATTAATAATTTGTAATTTATTGTGTGCAGGCCTCGAATTCTTATTTTTACGATAAATAAAGCTTAAAGAGCCCAAAAGCCCAGATCCAAGCCCATGTTTGAAGCCCAGGTGTAAAAGTGCAAATATCAATTGTCAAAATTGCAAATACACAAGGGCCAAAGTTGCAAATACAAAGAAGAGGGAAGGATAGACTTCTATTCAACCCTAAACACTTGCAGGATAGGATAAAGCTAAAAGAAGAGAAGGAAAATTCGTGGAAAAGATTTGGGATCTAGGTAACTTGATTCCCAAGTTATATCCAAATCCAAAGATTAAGAGCCAGGATTCAATTTCCAGAAGGAAAATCCCAGATGGACGGACCAGGAGAGGCCACGCGCCAAAGCGCGCGGCCAGAAGCCACTAAAGTGCCGCGTTTCCACGGCGTTTCCGCGGCAAAGTGGATGATTCAGAGTACCAGATTTCGTGGGCAAGTTCATCCAGGACTCCTCGGCCTTCTGCACCTATAAATATCCCCTGCAGTGCAACGTACAGAGTCGTCCAGCGTCCAGAGAGAGCCAAGGGCCAAAATTAGGGTTTCTTCTAGGTTTTCTTTTGTAAATTAGGGTTTCTTTTCTTTTTATTTTCAAGAGAGAGAGAGGATTATATTGAGCGTGACACCGATGTATCTTCTTTTCTCTGCCATTGATTAAAGCAATAAAGGTAATTACTTTTCTTTTTGTTCTTTATTCTTATGTGTTATTTTTATTTTGTTTTTCTTTTCTTTTTCTCTGTGATCTTGTGGTTGTTGATGAACATGCAAGTGGATTCCATAAGCACGTATAACTAAGCTCTGTGAGAACCAGCGATAGTTCATGAAGACGTCTCCTCCAAGCTACGCATCACTTCGTACTTGAGTATGCTTGACGATATAATGTGCACAGGGATTGAGATCGATCTTATGATCTATTCGTGGAACGCCTCCTAAGCAAGGTAGAACATGTAAGTTTTTCACGTTCTTTCTTCAACCAATCTCAAGTAAGTTTTCTTTTCTTTTTGTTTCTTTTCTTTTCTTTTTTGTAGATTAAATCCACATCTTCCACAATTCTTTTCTTCCATCCATTGTAAATACCACCCATTGTAAATACCACCATTTAACTAATAAAAATAAAAGCTTTAGAGTATAACTTGCTTAACGCTTCCATCGCAGTCCCTCCTTGAGGATCACGACCCGCATAGCCCTGCTACCGCGGATTAGAACTGATTCCTCGCACGATCTATTCTTAATCTAATATTCTAATTTTTGTGTGCAGGAAAAATCAGTCAACAAATTGGCGCCGTTGCCGGGGAGGGACGGTAAGTTATCTCTAAAAACAAAAAAAAATTTAATTTTTAACTAATTCTTTATTCTTTTCTGTTTGCAGGTTTGGAGAACAGGAAACAGAAAACAGCAGCTGCAGTGGACATATAGCTGCCCTGTGCCTCTGCCCTCGAAGGCAGAGCACAGGAGCCCACTGTTTTGCCGCGGATCCGCGGCCAGAGCCGCGGAAACGCGGCAACAGTAAGGACTACTGATTCAATTTTTTTTGCAGATTGCTGAAATTTGAGATTACTGCTTACTGCTCTATTCTGTTTTGTTCTGTGATATACCTGTAAATTGCTAATAATTCAACAGTAAATTATTGGTTGTTAAAAATAAAATTTGATTAGACGTTTGCATATTAGGCACGTGTCTTTTCATTATTTTTATTTACTGTTGAAGAGTGCTGGAGACGCAAGGTACGTACGCATTGCATGTAGAATAGGACTCATCTCTTGGTTGATTTTCTGCTTTGAGTGAATTCTATCTATTTATCTTGTACACTTGCACTAATTCATCTTAAGGGCATAACCCATTAACAAGATAAGGTGGGGATTTCATCACCCTTCCTTAGCCCAAAAATCATATCCCAAGCACTCACTAACCCAAGCCTAACTTAAAAATTAGTAGACGTTGGCCCTAGGGACACTCGGACTCAATTAGGAGATTATTCTAAGGGGGAACGGTGTTGGAAGTTGACTCCTGCCAAATCAGTGTCTAGGAAGGGGATTGAGGGCCGAAAGCCCGAAGTGTGGTGGTTATTTAATTAAGGAACGTCCTTGACGGAAAACCTCCCACCATTCTTGCCCTGACCTGGCTGATTAACTTGTGGTCAAAGTCTGTACCCGACCTCCCGTGGAAAGTCTAACCAGTTAGGAGTCGTCTAGGTCATAGGTCTACCCTAACTTAGATTAGAATTTTTCTTTTTGTTTGTTTATTTGTTTGTTTTGTTGTGTTTGGTGTGATATGGCATATAATAATAATTCCAATTTTGATCCATATTACACCCCTAACTATTATTCGGATATTACCAACCCGGCATACCCTAACTTTGACCAATCTAGTGTGCCGGAATGGTCTTATCCGAATGAATATAACCCACTCACTCCATCTTATGACTATAATCTTCATAATAATTTCACTCGTCACAGAGTTCATGGGGTTTCGAGTCCCCCGAGTCTAATTCTCAACCTAATTGTCCTTCATATCCATCTAGTCCACATTCTTCCCAAAATTCATACTCAGATCCACCCATTCAGAATAGAAATCCATCTATCTTGGAAATGATGAGTAGGAATGAGTCCAAGCAAAAATCACCATCAATTTTAGACATGATGATGCGTGAGTCCACCGACTCACAAATTTATCACGATTACCCGTCCTATTTTCAAGTCCAATCAGAATATGATCCACCTATCGACTATGAAGGGATGCTAGCTGCCATGACTCAGGCTAAATTAGCCCGTGATCATGACATAGATTTGATGGTGGAATGCTTACACCGGCCGGCTGATTCTGATATCGATGACCACTCGATTAGAGCCGACGAACCAAGTTGCTTGGGACAACAAGTTTCTAATTCAGTACCATCTTGTGAACTTGCCGAAACTTCAAATTCTGATAATTTGGCAAGTTTTTCCTTTCCCGAATTAGAACTCGAATGTGACCTAGATTCTCAAATCTATGATCAAGTTCAAATTCCTGAATCATTATTGACTCCTGTTTTGTTACCCGACTTAGGTAATATTTTAGAGTCAGTTTTGATTCCCACATCTATCATTCCTGAACTTGAATCACCACCATTGAGTCACATTCCATTGTGGGAAGATGATTGTGGACTTGAGTTTCAATTTTTTGACTTGGACCCACTTCTCGAACTTAGCCCGACTCCTGAGCCCTTACTTGATTTGAGCTTCTTCCCTGAGTCAGTATTCGTTCCCGTACTTCCCATGTCCAAGTCAATCATTCCATCTTTTCATACTCCATTTTGGGACAAGGAGGTTGAGACAATTAACTCTGAAATTTATTATGAAATTTGGAAATTTGATGGGGTGAAAATTCTAAAAAATGATTATACATATATTTTAGTGGGTTATGTAAGGAAAGTTTCTGGTGGGTTCCACCAAATTATCTGTTATCTTGATTGGGCCGCATTTCGTGGACCAATTAGACCACCTCCGGAACCACCACCCTAAGGTAACTTCCGCCTTCTCTTGTTCTGTTTCATGCATATATGCATTCATTCATACATTGAGGACAATGCATGAGATAAGTGTGGGGGTGGGCTTTACTAACATACTAACATAGGTAGAAACTAACAAAAATTTGCTAAAAAAAAAAAAATCTGAAAAAAAAAATTTTAAAAAAAAAATGTTATAAAAGAAAGTATTTTGACTTATTTTTTGAAAGAAATCTAAGTTAGTTTTAAGGATTAGGAAAATCATGATTAGGATTTCTAAAAACTTGGTCAAAATAAATAAATTGTTTAAATTTTAGTATAGGAGAGAAATTGAATAAATAATTAGTCTTAATTTTTACCTTAATGAAATGTGCATACCAAATGCATATCTAGGATTCTAAGACAAAGACCTTGTGCCTCATAAAAAAAATAGAAAAAAAAAATCACCAATTAAGCTGATACATGTGCCTCAAGAAGCATAAGTATTCATGCCTAAAGGTGAGTAAATAAAATAAAGTCCTTAGTTTTGGGGCCTAGTTCATTCGAATTTGAGTCCGCGGGGTGTTTTCTCACCTGGTGCCCTAAAGCCGACCGGTTTGGGAGCCACCGACTTTTAAGTTCGTTACATGGGTGGATTAGAAAGCCTAAGAAGACTAAGAAATATAATTATGTATTAACACATCTAATAATCAATTAGTTAGGTATGAGGGCCTCAAGAAGCCTTGATGCTTACACGAAAGAAAATTAGATGCGTTATACATATTAAAAATATATATATATATATATATATATATATATATATATATATATATATATATATATATATATATATATATATAAAGAGGCATGAGAGTCCAAGTTAAGGAATTCCTAGTAAAAACATAAGGATGCATATGATTTTTGGTAACGAAAAGACTATATTAAAAATTCAATTTTAATTCTTACCTAAAATGAATAACAATTGACTTTATAAAGACTAGGTTTGAAGAATGAATAAAAATGATAATCCTAAAACTTATAGACTACTTAGTCTCTTCAAATATAATTCAAATATTTTTCTTTTTATGGATTTTTGTGGGTGTAATCGGCTGAAAACCCTCACGAGACAACACTCGTCCTCTAGGGTAACCTAGAGGTTTAACGGCTTGTTGCACGTGCTAAGTGCAACCGTGATTCCTACGAAAGTGAGTTAGGTTAGATTATTTTTCTTTTTCTTTATTTTTACTCGAGGACGAGCAAAAAGATAAGTGTGGGGGTGTGATTGGTAGTGAAAAGTGCATTTTTATCATCATATTTACCGTCACATTTTCATATTTATTTATATAATTCTGCACATTTATTAATAATTTGTAATTTATTGTGTGCAGGCCTCGAATTCTTATTTTTACAATAAATAAAGCTTAAAGAGCCCAAAGCCCAGATCCAAGCCCATGTTTGAAGCCCAGGTGTAAAAGTGCAAATATCAATTGTCAAAATTGCAAATACACAAGGGCCAAAGTTGCAAATACAAAGAAGAGGGAAGGATAGACTTCTATTCAACCCTAAACACTTGCAGGATAGGATAAAAGCTAAAAGAAGAGAAGAAAATTCGTGGAAAAGATTTGGGATCTAGGTAACTTGATTCCCAAGTTATATCCAAATCCAAAGATTAAGAGCCAGGATTCAATTTCCAGAAGGAAAATCCCAGATGGACGGACCAGGAGAGGCCACGCGCCAAAGCGCGCGGCCAGAAGCCACTAAAGTGCCGCGTTTCCGCGGCGTTTCCGCGGCAAAGTGGATGATTCAGAGTACCAGATTTCGTGGGCAAGTTCATCCAGGACTCCTCGGCCTTCTGCACCTATAAATATCCCCTGCAGTGCAACGTACAGAGTCGTCCAGCGTCCAGAGAGAGCCAAGGGCCAAAATTAGGGTTTCTTCTAGGTTTTCTTTTGTAAATTAGGGTTTCTTTTCTTTTTATTTTCAAGAGAGAGAGAGGATTATATTGAGCGTGACACCGATGTATCTTCTTTTCTCTGCCATTGATTAAAGCAATAAAGGTAATTACTTTTCTTTTTGTTCTTTATTCTTATGTGTTATTTTTATTTTGTTTTTCTTTTCTTTTTCTCTGTGATCTTGTGGTTGTTGATGAACATGCAAGTGGATTCCATAAGCACGTATAACTAAGCTCTGTGAGAACCAGCGATAGTTCATGAAGACGTCTCCTCCAAGCTACGCATCACTTCGTACTTGAGTATGCTTGACGATATAATGTGCACAGGGATTGAGATCGATCTTATGATCTATTCGTGGAACGCCTCCTAAGCAAGGTAGAACATGTAAGGTTTTCACGTTCTTTCTTCACCAATCTCAAGTAAGTTTTCTTTTCTTTTTTTTTCTTTTCTTTTCTTTTTTGTAGATTAAATCAACATCTTCCACAATTCTTTTCTTCCATCCATTGTAAATACCACCCATTGTAAATACCACCATTTAACTAATAAAAATAAAAGCTTTAGAGTATAACTTGCTTAACGCTTCCATCGCAGTCCCTCCTTGAGGATCACGACCCGCATAGCCCTGCTACCGCGGATTAGAACTGATTTTTCAATTATTTAATTTTTTTTTGGTTTTTATCTAATGAGGAAGACTGCAAAAATAAAGAAAAAAAACGAAAACAAGAAGAGATCGAAGATTAAAACACGAGAGATTGCAAAAGAAATAAAATAATTGCAGAAATTTAACAGAGAACAAAAGAGTGACCTTTATTGATGAATCTCCGGTACACAATTGTCTCCTTCTTCTCCACAAAGAACTTGAAATAAAAATTACAACTTTGAATAAAAAATGGCTAAAGCAAACCCTAATCGTCTCTGCATGCCCCTCCCTGTTGCGAATGCTCTGATATTTATAGTGCAGAATGTAGAGGAGTCCCGGATAAACATCACCACGAAATCTGGTATCCATCCCTATCTAAACTGCCGCGTTCCCACGGCTTTTGCCGCGCCTCCGCGGCACTCCTGGCTCTGTTGGCCACGCGCTTTGGCGCGTGGCCTCTCCTGGTCCGTCCATCTGGGATTTTCCTTCTGGAAATTGAATCCTGGCTCTTAATCTTTGGATTTGGATATAACTTGGGAATCAAGTTACCTAGATCCCAAATCTTTTCCACGAATTTTCCTTCTCTTCTTTTAGCTTTTATCCTATCCTGCAAGTGTTTAGGGTTGAATAGAAGTCTATCCTTCCCTCTTCTTTGTATTTGCAACTTTGGCCCTTGTGTATTTGCAATTTTGACAATTGATATTTGCACTTTTACACCTGGGCTTCAAACATGGGCTTGGATCTGGGCTTTTGGGCTCTTTAAGCTTTATTTATTGTAAAAATAAGAATTCGAGGCCTGCACACAATAAATTACAAATTATTAATAATGTGCAGAATTATATAAATAAATATGAAAATGTGACGGTAAATATGATGATAAAAATGCACTTTTCACTACCAATCACACCCCCACACTTATCTTTTTGCTCGTCCTCGAGTAAAAATAAAGAAAAAGAAAAATTAATCTAACCTAACTCACTTTCGTAGGAATCACGGTTGCACTTAGCACGTGCAACAAGCCGTTAAACCTCTAGGTTACCCTAGAGGACGAGTGTTGTCTCGTGAGGGTTTTCAGCCGATTACACCCACAAAATCCATAAAAGAAAAATATTTGAATTATATTTGAAGAGACTAAGTAGTCTATAAGTTTTAGGATTATCATTTTTATTCATTCTTCAAACCTAGTCTTTATAAAGTCAATTGTTATTCATTTTAGGTAAGAATTAAAATTGAATTTTTAATATAGTCTTTTTCGTTACCAAAAATCATATGCATCCTTATGTTTTTACTAGGAATTCCTTAACTTGGACTCTCATGCCTCTTTATATATATATATATATATATTTTTTAATATGTATAACGCATCTAATTTTCTTTCGTGTAAGCATCAAGGCTTCTTGAGGCCCTCATACCTAACTAATTGATTATTAGATGTGTTAATACATATATTATATTTCTTAGTCTTCTTAGGCTTTCTAATCCACCCATGTAACGAACTTAAAAGTCGGTGGCTCCCAACCGGTCGGCTTTAGGGCACCAGGTGAGAAAACACCCCGCGGACTCAAATTCGAATGAACTAGGCCCAAAACTAAGGACTTTATTTTATTTACTCACCTTTAGGCATGAATACTTATGCTTCTTGAGGCACATGTATCAGCTTAATTGGTGATTTTTTTTTTCTATTTTTTTATGAGGCACAAGGTCTTTGTCTTAGAATCCTAGATATGCATTTGGTATGCACATTTCATTAAGGTAAAAATCAAGACTAATTATTTATTCAATTTCTCTCCTATACTAAAATTTAAACAATTTATTTATTTTGACCAAGTTTTTAGAAATCCTAATCATGATTTTCCTAATCCTTAAAACTAACTTAGATTTCTTTCAAAAAATAAGTCAAAATACTTTCTTTTTATAACATTTTTTTTTTAAATTTTTTTTTTTCAGATTTTTTTTCCCTGCTACCGCGGATTAGAACTGATTCCTCGCACGATCTATTCTTAATCTAATATTCTAATTTTTGTGTGCAGGAAAAATCAGTCAACAATTCCCTGGCATGGATGCGGTCAGGTCTATTCGTGAGGGTGGAAGGTTGAATGTAAACACTGGATCCATCGTTCAGGATGGATAGTATTTAAATTTATGTCGGAGGAGGATAGACTTAGTGTCTTGAACGGGGGACCATACTTTATCTATGGAAGAAGCTTGATGCTGAAGAACATGCCAAGGTGCTTTAGATTTGGAGGTGAAGAGTTTGCTACAGTTCCGGTTTGGTTCAATTACCGGACCTAACACTTGACTGTTGGAATGCACACGCTTTGAGCAAAATTGCGTCCAGAATTGGGAAACCCATCACCACCGATAAGATGACCTTAACTAAAGAGAGGCTGTCCTTTGCTAGGGTGATGGTGGAGGTGGATGCTTCCAAGGAACTCGTTTCATCGGTGGAAATTAAGCTTCCGACTGGTGATATTTATGACCAATTAGTGATATTCGAGGTTACACCAAAATACTGTAAGAAATGTAAGGTGTTTGGCCATATTGAGGGTGATTGTAACAAAGTATTGGAAGGGACAAAGCAATCTGCTTATGTGCCTAGGAGGATGGTCCGGCCAGGTGGGGTGGCTATGCACAAGAAGGGGAGACTAGTGGGAATATGAGAGCTGCCATGGCGCCAGTGGCCACGGCTGTGCCTATGGGTACTCAGTCGGTGAATCGGGATGTCGTGGTGATGCAGAGTGATGTACTGATTGGGGGCAGCAAGCCTGGTAAGGGTAATCCGGACCCTATTCTGCTACCAGAAAAAGTCTGTTCTGGCAGCAGAAAATTCTGCTGTGCCAGAACAGTCCGAGCTACGACCGGTTGACGCTGGATCGCAACGGCTACCTGATGCAGGATTGGGACAAGCGGGGACCAGAGTTCTTAATAAAATGAAGCAGAAGATGGGTCCTGAAATTAGATCGGATGCTGCTAACAGTCTTCTATCCGAGGATGAGGGGCATGGTTCGTTGCCGCCTTTGGAGGAATCTTCGGTCCAACTTCGGGAGCCGATCACTGTAGGTGGCAGGAAGAAGGAGACTGTGGTGGTGACGCAGGGTCGTCAGGCGGTTGTGAGGGAGAATCGGAATTGACAGCGAAGGGTCTCAGCTTCGTCGCAGTATCTAAAGGAAAAGCGAAGGGGAAATCCCTTCAATCTTCCAAATGAGGCTGGCATTTTGGAATATCAGGGGTTTTCACCTACCCCTGAAACAAAGGGTGTTGAGGCACTGGTAAGGAAGAGGGAGATTGGTTTAATGGCAGTCTTGGAGACTAAACTTTCGGAGTCTGGACTGGAAGTATTCATGCGTAGGAGGTTTATAGGATGGAAGCAGGTCAACAACTTTGCGGCTCATGGTGGAGGTAGAATATTAATCCTGTATGACCCATTGAAGATTCATCTGGATACTCTGGAGGTCCTCCCTCAGATTATTCACTGCAGGGTGGTATGTAAGGTATCATCTGTATCTTTCCTTGGTAGTTTTGTTTATGGGTTCCATTCCATTGTGACTAGGAGGAGCCTATGGGAGAACTTAATTAGTTGGGGTGATACTCTGTCGGAGCCTTGGCTTCTGATGGGGGATTTCAACAATATCTTGAGACAGGAGGAGAGGGTGTGTGGTGCGGAGGTGTCACGCTATCAATTTAAGACTTTACTGAGTGTTGTGATGAATTGGGACTGTCGGACTTGCAGTTCACGGGATGCCACCTGACTTGGACCAATGGTACTGTCTGGTCTAAGTTGGATAGAGTGATGGCCAACCCACTTTGGCACCAGAGGGCCTTCTTCTGCCATGTGGAATTCTTACCTTCTGGTTGTCTATCTGACCATTCCCCTGGAGTAGTTTCTTTGCTTGAGTGGCCCCGAACGGTGAATAGACCTTTTCGATTCTGGAATTTCTTGGTAGGTCATGAGGACTTTCGGGAGACTGTTAGATCTGGCTGGGATATTGAGATTGTAGGTTCTCTTCAATTTCAGTTTTGTCGCAAGCTTAAGCTATTGAAGGCCCCGTTGAAAATTCTCAATGAGAGGAACTTTGGGCATATTGCTTCTCGAGCTGATCGGGCTAGGACGCTCCTTAAACTGGCTCAGGTTCAGATCCAATCTCAATTTGATAATTCTGAACTATGGGAGAAGGTTGTGGAGTTGCGTAAGAATGCATTGGCCTTATCTAAGGCGGAGATGGACTACTTTTACCAAATGGCTAAATGCACCTATATTTCTAAATCTGATAAATGCACAAAGTTCTTTCACAGCATTGTGAAAAGAAACAAGGGACGGGGTTATGTGGCGGCTATTTTCAAGGAGGATGGTTCACTGACGGAGTCAACGGAGGAGGTAGCATTGGAATTTCTTCGATATTTCGAGGGACTTCTGGGTACTAGTTCTCTGGTTGAGCATGTTGACCCTCAGGTGCTTCAGTGTGGGGAGGTTATCTCCTATCATCAAGCTTGTGATCTGTTGAAGGAGGTTACCTCGGAGGAGATTAAGGAGGCGCTGTTCGGTATTGGGAATGACAAGGCCCCGGGTCCGGATGGGTATAGTGCACTCTTCTTCAAGACGGCGTGGGATATTATTGGTGTCCAGTTCTGTGATGCCGTAAAGGAATTTTTCTTATCAGGATCTCTTCTGAAGCAAATGAATCACACTTTGATTGCTTTGGTGCCTAAATCTGCTCATGCTAATTCTGTGAGTGATTTTCGGCCTATTGCCTGTTGCAATGTGATCTATAAAGTGATTTCTAAAATTATGGCTGCGCGTCTGCGACCTGTGCTCGGTGGAATTATTGATGCTTCGCAATCTGCTTTTGTGGAGGGCCGGAGTATGATTGAAAATATTCATTTGGTCCAAGAGTTATTGCGAAAGTATAACAGGAAGAGGGTATCCCCGAGGTGCTTGATTAAAGTGGACCTCTGGAAAGCTTATGATTCGGTCTCTTGAGAATTCCTTGCTGAGGTGATGACTGGTCTTAAGTTCCCGGACAGATTTATTGGATGGATTATGCAATGTGTAACCTCTCCATCTTATTCTATTGGCCTGAATGGAGGGATATGGGGATGTTCAATGGGATGAAGGGATTGCGACAGGGTGATCCTTTGTCTCCTTTTCTTTTTCTTCTATGCATTGAATATCTGTCGAGGAGTCTAAAGGTGAGAACAAACAGTTTGGGGTTCAAATTCCACCCTCGGTGTGGAAAGCTTAGGTTGTCACACCTGGCATTTGCTGATGATCTCATGCTCATGGCTAGAGGGGACATTCCTTCTATCAGCATTATTATGGATAGCCTCAGGGATTTTGGATTGAAATCGGGCTTGTGCGCTAACTTGCTCAAGTCAAGCCTCTTTACGGCAGGTGTATATGGAGAGGAACTTGTTCAAATAAGGCAATTGACTGGTATCCCTGTTGGTGTGATGCCTTTCCGTTATCTCGGTGTCCCGTTGGCGGCTCAGAGGCTGCAGTTGGACCATTTTGCACCTTTTGTTGATAAAGTAACTATGTATATCAACTCTTGGATGGCTTCCAGCCTTTCTTTTGCGGGTAGAGCTGAGCTTATCAGATCAGTGCTACAAGGAGTGGATTGCTTCTGGCTATCTATTTTTCTGGTACCTGGTGCTATCATAGAGAGGGTAACTCGGCTGTGCAGGAATTTTCTGTGGCATAAACGCCATCATCCGGTTTCTTGGAAATCCATATGCTTGCCAAAATCGGAAGGTGGATTGGGATTCCGCGATCTAAAAACTTGGAATGATTCCCTGCTAGCTAAATCCTTTTGGAACATTCACAAGAAAAAGGACACTTTATGGCGTTGGGTGCATCATATCTACCTTAAAGGGGATATCTCTGCTTGGGACTGGAAGTGTATAAGGGACGACTCGCCTTTGCTCAAGAGGCTAGTTGCGATTCGTGATAAAATATGCCTTGTAGAAGGGTCTGTTGCGGCGGCAAAGAGGAGGTTATCCTCTTGGGCAGTAGGTGAGCGGATGTGCATATCGTTCGGATATGAGTTTTTTTCGACATAAGGGTGCCAGGCTACCTTGGCCAAGCTCAGTTTGGAATTCGTATGTCACACCAAAGCATGCTTTTACTCTTTGGCTTGTAGCGCGGAAGAGGCTACCTACATAAGATAGATTGGCCTTTCTTCAGGTTGAGGAATCGTGTGCACTCTGTGTTGGTAATAAGGAATCGGCAGATCATCTATTCTTTCAATGTTCCTTTTCTGCTATGGTTTGGAGATGCATTAGGAACTGGCTGGGTATCTCTCGGGGATGTCAACTATCTCTAGTGCTCTTAAGTGGATTAAGAAGGAGGCGAAGGGTTCCAGTGGCAAAGCAAAAGCTAAAAAGGTGGCCCTTTCTTGTACTGTTTATCATATTTGGAATGCCCGCAATAGGAAAATTTTTGAAGGCCAGACTCAGGAGGTGGTTTCTACTGTCTTCAAGATTAAGCTGCACATCTATAGGACTGTATTCACTTTGGATCCAAATGCCACTGTGGAGTTTTGAGGGATCTGAGATTTATGATAGATAAGTTGGGCTGCCAACAGAATTAGTCGACTATTAAGTGTTTATAGTCGACTGCATTCAAGTATAGTCGACTAACCTTTTTGGGTTAGTCGACTCCTGTGGCAACAGAGAGAACGTCTACATCCAGATCAACTTTTCAGTCGACTTGACTTTGTGGTTAGTCGACTTGATGCAAGTATAGTCGACTGGGCTTTCTGACCTAGTCGACTTGGTAGAGATATAGTCGACTAGTCTTTCTGACTTAGTCGACTATCGCAAAAATATAGAATGCAGCTACATTCAGATCGACTTTCCAGTCGACTTGTAATTGGATTAGTCGACTACATTCTTAGTCTACTAATCTAATTGGTAGTTGACTAATAGTACTTTGATTTTGGTTTGTGGGGATACATTGTAATGGGGCTTTCTATCTGTATATACAGGTTTGATAAATAAAATTTACATTCTCCAAAAAAAAATAATACCAGGCTTTTTTTTTGGAGGGTGTGGGGGTAAGAGGGGCTTGAGGAAGAAAAGAAAGCAATAGAAAAAGGAAAGGAAGAAGAAACATCAATTGAAAGAAGAAAGCAGACGAAAGATGACCAGGATGTTCGGGTGATGAAGACTCGAATCAAAAGCCTTAGGGCTCGCATACCATGTTAAACTACAAAACATTTTATTTGTTTATACTCAAATGAATAACAAAATAAAATTACATAAAATCATGAGCAAACCTCTCCTCATATAGACTCCATGGAAGGCTAGATCCCACACTCAAAACAATTTCTCATAATATTAATAAGACTCTACAAGACTTCAAACTTATTTTATCTAACAATTCCTTTTTTCATGATATCATAATTTTTATTAAATATTTTTTTGTATCAATACTTTTTGCCACCTACTGAGCAAAACCCTGGATCGTGACTAAATGCTTAACTACATATATTTTTGTTATATTGTAAGGGCTCTTTGATGACCCTCCACTGAGGCCCACCTCAACCACTCCTTGCCCCCTTTACATTCTACATCTTTCATAGCAATATAAAATTCTGATTATTAACACACATGTTTCATTTCTTCTTCTTTTATAAATTATGTGTTTATTATCAATTGTGTGTTTAATTCTTCTTTTAGTATCTCTTATGTAACGCTATATTGCAAAGGTGAAATATCGCCCAATACCAAATAGGTATCTATTTGTGTTTCTCAGGTTTTGGCCCACCCGAGACGAAATCAAGACCGGATACGAAGTCAATATCAATTGATACTAAAAGAACTTAGTTCAATATCAATTCTCCAAAATTCTAAAGGACAAAGATAAACTACAATTGATTCTAACTGTCTCATGCCCCGACAACCCTCGCTCCCCTAACAACTCGTGCACATCTAATCATTCAACACTCTTTACGTGTCCTGACAACTCGAATACTCTTGCAAGATGATATTACGCTTTGTCTCAAGAAGTGTCGAATTACAATGAGGTAAAAACAGAATCTAAAGTTTCTAAATTAACCGTAGTGCCAACTCTACAATCCATTAAACTCATTGAGAGAGGTTGTGGGAAGAATCTCTAAAAGAAGAATAGTATAATTGCATTTATTATTAACACACTGAACATCATATGCTAGTTTATTTAAACTTTCAGTTTAATGACCAGAAAAGAGACACTTAAAGGAAATGATTATAATGCTACTTGGATCTTTTAAAATGAGGTACAAGGTGGAAAGTGAGATCATCTTTCATTATGACAGTCTAAGTACCTACACACATAGTCAATCAAGGGGGAAGTATACTACAATTTAAAGATATTAATGATTCAATTCAAACAAGAGAGCAAATCAAATACCTAATTTTTGCTATGAATTTTCTATTCATACGTACCCTCGCCCTCTAAGCATTTCTAAAGCTTGTAACAATAATCTTTATTATATCCACTTATTCATATAAGTCGAATTGTATTTTTGAAATGTCCTACCTTTATATAGAATATTATTTCAACGGTATTGTTTTACACAAATTTTATCAAATGTGATAAAAATCCATGAATTATTCAAAAAGAACATAACACTTATACTAACATTTTTTAGTAAATTTTTAATTACTTTTTAGGAAAAAATTTAAAAAGTGATCGTTGTGGCGGCAATGATATGTCTAATATTCCTGGTATTACCAACCCGAGAATTCAAACCATTCTATTAGATAATGCAACTTTGTTATGTTTGAGCAGTAGCCTATGTGGACCTTAAATGACCATCTATCTAGCTTCTTTGGTATTTTCCATGCTTTTAAAAAATTGACCATGCGGTGACCTTTTATTTCATCTAGCCATGCAGTCATCACCGAGGCCTAGAATCCACTTTTGCAACAACTATCTCGCCGATCATGGTAGCCATCTTGACGATTTATGTTTTGGATATCTAATTAAAGAGTTGAGTTCAATTTAATATTTAAGTCATTGATTATTGGCGAGGAGTTTAACTTAAACGCAATAAAATTTTATCAACATTGTAATGAGATGGAAGGCAAAAGGGAAGAGTAGGATAAGGTTTCTCAGAGTTTCTTTGTAGAGTTCTTCAATTATTCTCCTGTAAAATACAATACAACAACTCTACAACAAATCTTGAATTAGGGTATAATTTTAGCCACTGAAAGCAACATACACTTATAAATTGAATTTGGACACTTTATTATGGATTGCAAATTTTTTAACTTGTTATTATAAAATTTGAAGTCATTTCATATAGTATTTCGAAGTTTGCCTAAGTTATTGTCCGTACGAGGACATTTGAAAATTAAAAACTGTCTATCAGTTTTTGTACTTGGAAAATTTTGAAAATTCCACATTTAAAAAATGCATTTCTTACACTGTTACATTAACAGTATCAATTTTGTAATTGTTGAAGGAATAATTGCTCAATGTGAGGTAGTTGCAGCAAAGTGAAATATGCCCCATACTTAAGGGTGCCTCTTTATTTTACTATAGTAGAAGTTGTTTGTAAATTTATTATAAATACCAAAATTAAGACTAATATGAATAAATCATAAAGTAAAGAGTTATGGAAACTAATTGATCCTTCAAATGTTAATATAAGGGATGTAACTTATATTTCTATGGTCATACCATCACCTTCGTTTGTTTGTTCTGAATTTAACATCAAACTATTAACTTTACCCAAGAAAATACTCAGATTGCCAAGAAAATAAATAATATAAAATATCATCAAACAATATAGTAACGCTTGAGTTATTCTACAAATGTATTATTTAATTATTGTAACATAGTAGACACTAGACAGTTATATATTAATAAATTATATTTGTGTTTTGTGAATTCAGCCGAAAGAAGAGAAGATATCCCATCAGCCACATAACGCATTTCTCAAAAACCTCTAGGATCATAACCAGAATATTAAGGAAGGGTGTGAACCCCAAGGGAGAAACACCAAAAGGAATGAATTAAAGAAAATGAAACATGCACAAGTTAAAATCTTAAAGCGGAGGCACTTTAACCTACTTGCAGTGTATTATTTTCACTCTAAACATATTGTGCGCAGGACAACAAACCCTCTGAGGAATCCACCAACAAGGCGGAAACCGATACAGCCGGAGATGTAACCAACACGACAAGAACAGAGAACAATAGAGAAAAGCAATCAACACAGTGTTTAACGAGGTTCGGCAACGTGCCTATGTCCTCGGGGTAAGGGAGAGAGAGATCTTATTAATTCAACAATCAATACAAACTAATACAAGAGGGATACTTGAGGGAACTTTTAGGGATACAATACATGAGGGCTCTAGCCCTTATTTATAGCCACAGAGTCCCTGGGTTTTAGGAAACCCCGATTGAATTCGATCCTAAACAGAAAAGAAATCCTAATCTAGAAAGGAAAGCCAAACGCGTCTGTCGGTCGACCGGCCCATGTCCACGGTCGACTGAGCGGTCGCCGGACCCAAACAGAGAGCAGCCTGCTTTCAGTCGGTCGACCGGGCGGTTGACCGCTCCTTGCCACGGTCGACCGGGCTAACCCTGTGCACGTCGTGCACACCGGTCGACCGGGCGGTCGACCGGCCTTCTCCACCGGTCGACCGGGAGCATATTTGGCCTGCTTCAATGCGTCATCTTTGCTCCTTTGTCTTCCGATCTCTGTGCTACCTTCTTCCATCTCCTCTATCTCCTCTCTCTCTACAAAACATGTGATACATACTTGACAGCAGAACAAACACAAGAAAGCATTTTACTTCACATTTCACAGTGAGGGCCTGCTATATATGCCCATTAAAACTGAACTTATATGAGTCCTGAAACTAACCTTGGATGCTTGGATGTTCCCATGTTGCACCTTGCTTCCAGATTCCTGTTTTAAAGAATCTTCGGCTCATGAAAGTTTCAACGAGATGTTACAAAATTAATACATGATTTCTCTTTCTACCAAGAAAATGTAAGCAAATAACATTTTTGGGTAACAAACTCTTGTTGGCTAACGAAATTCAAATACACAAGCAGCGCGTATAATAAGGTTTGAAATCAAGGTTGATTAAAAATCAACGGACATATAATTTATCAATCGCCGATGTTGAAAGATGAGCAAAAAAGGGGGGGAAAACAAAATTTTAAATTTCCATCCTGCTAAAAGGTAGATACAACAATTGATCAATTTTCTCACATATCCACCAAACTTTTCCACAAAGCACAGAACTGATCGAGTTTAAAGATCTAAAATTGCGAGAGTAAACTTTGGGGAAGCTCCAATACCCCAGAGAGCGAGGTTTGGGAGAAACTCACTGAGAACGAGGACAGGAGCGGCGTGCATCGCTGGAGAGAGATGGTAGGAGAGAGAAACGTGCCGGAAAAGCCCCTGCGCCTCTCTTCCCAAAATGGCCCTTAGTTTCTCTCTTGTTTGTGATGGCGATCTGCGCGCTTGAAGACTGAGAGAGCAGAAGAAGAGGGAGGCTTAAGGAGAAAGGAAATGGGGTTCAAGAGAAACAGTTATTAATTAAAATTATTAATTAATAAGATAACTAATCCATTTAGAGTAACAAAGATTAAATTAGTTAATCCATTTTGCCAGGATTATTATTATTATACTAGTATACCGCATATGTCGGTAGAAACTGACTAATCAGCTACGAGGAGAAAGAGGGAGAGAAAGAAAAAAGAGGAAGAACTAGTGGAGAGTTGAGAGAGGAAGGGGAAGGAGAAGGATAAGACAGACAGGCGGATAAAGCTTTTATATTAGAATACCGCCGACGGTGGGAAACCGACCGGCGGCTAAGAAAATGGGGGAGGGGAAGAGGAGAAAGAAGGAGATAGAGGGGAGAGAAAGAGGGGCAGTGGAAGAAAGAGGAGGAAGAAAAGGGAGGGGAGAGAAGGAGAGGAGGGGAGAGGTTGGTGATGGAAAGAGGAGGAGAAGAGGCGGAAGGAGGGGGAAAGTAGAGAGAAAGGGCAGCGGCGGTGATAGAGGAGAGAGGTGCTGCTCTCTCTCTCTCTCTCTCTCTCTCTCTCTCTCTCTCTCTTCTTCTGGCAGACGAAAATAAGGGGATAGACAGACGGACAAATTTTATATAAGAGTCATGGGAGAAAATCTCCTTGCTTTGCTCGGTCGGTTTTGATGACTCACGAGAGAAAACCTCCCTCCACCTCGGTCGGTTTTGAATTATTAGTCGGGATTTGCGATGGGCCCAAGTCCGGTTAAAGGCCCCTCCAAACATTTTCGGAATTTCCGACACTGCTTTTGTTGTCTGGAGTGGATCGATCCATCTTTATAAAGCCCACTTATGAATAAATGGACATAAATATCATAATAATACATCTCGAGGCCACTCATTAAATTCCAGCCCAAACTAAAATATCCCTTCACTTCCAATTTCTAGCAAGAGCAACGCTTAACCAACCAAAGATTTATGTCTCCTTAAAATGATAATTCTTTTTTTTTTTCCGTTGATCAACAATCCATCCACCTTCGTTCTCTATTAGGGCTACGGAGACCATTTTATTTGGAGTTTTTTAAGGCCAGGCCTGCACTGGGCTCTTAAAGGCCCACTAAGCTTGGGGTCCCCAGTGCGGTCGGACCGTGCTGTCAAGGCCGGCCGGGGCTCCCGTCTAAAATTAGAGGACGGTCGAAATGAATATCATACGAGTATTACTTTGTAAATGATTGCGATTCTTTTTCAGTATAAAATAATTATGAGTGAAATTCACAAGAGATACGGTGTCAGTTACGAAAAGATTCAATCACAAGACTCACAATCGTTCATTAAGATAATGAACAGTTAAGATTGCGGAATTGAAATATCTTCTGATTTTTGCGCATACGAGAGGATCCAAATTCGTTCAGTCAAGGGTCTACCTAGCCGAGCGCCTACCACGGACACCTGTCAGGCCTCGCCGTTGTAAAGTTGTGTTAATCACATCCAGCCAAAAAACCTCGTCTCCATCCTTCAATTTACGTGTAAATACAGTCATACTCCATTTGAAAAGTATGCTGTCTAGCTCTAAAGTCTAGACTAATAGATCTATATTCTTAATAGATCTTTCCACCTTAATGCACGTGTTGAGTTGTGTTCTGCAAGTCGGCATTTCTGAGCTCAACAAGCGCACCTCAGCCGACCTTAGCTAGTGAATTCCAATTGTCCACCTTAAAAATCCAGAACCAAAGTACACTGCAATTTTTTGTTTTGATGACTATAGTTGAGCTACATGTAGTTCTAACTATAGAAAATAACAACTCAATTGTTTACTTTGTTGTAGCTGAAACTATATATAAAGGCTGTTTGAATGACTGTAGTTGGAACTACATGTAACTCCAACTACAGAAAATAACAACTCGATTGTTTATTTGATGATGTAACTTCAGTAGTTAGACCTACTTTTTGGGCATTTTGGTTGTAATTGAAACTATGATCACATTGATGGTAATTCCAACTATATGAGTTGAGCTGTAATAAATGAGGGTGTCACATCAGATTTTGTTAATAATTTCTATGCAATACAACTTCATCATGCATTCAACCAAACACGTGGCCGTTATTTTCTTTGATTGGATCTACAATTGTAGGTTACTAAGCCAAACAAACAAGTTGGTGTTCTAACTGCATGGGTAGCATCTACATATAGTTGGAACTACAGTGTAGCTCCAACTGCACCAAACCAAACACAGTAGTTAGAGCTATTTTTTATGTTTTTTTGCTATAATTAAAACTGCAATCAAATTGATTATAGTTTCAATTCTAGGAGTTAAGTTATAATAAATGAGAGTGCACAATAATTTCTATGCAATACAACTTCATCATGCATTAAACTAATTAACTGTCCTTTACTTCTGCACTTAGAACTATAATTGTGAGTTGTCAAACTAAGAACATAATTAATGTTCTAACGATATGAATAACAACTACACGTAATTGAAACTACAGTATAGTTCCAATTATATCAAACCAGCAGCCATGTTGCAACTTCTTGTAACTCACAAGGGTGTATACAACTAGCCATGTTCCAATTTCTTGATCTTTCTATAAACATGACAGGACACGTCAAAATCTTAATGTTATATGTATAAAACAAGACAAGACAAGATGCATATTTCCTTTCTAACATTACAAGAATTCGTGGTTACAAGACACCTTGCATGTTCTGCATAATTTGATGCAGAACATGCGCAAACAAGCTCACATCGTCTCCTCCAAACTGTCACAAGGCTCTGGCTCTCTGGACCAGTAAGTTTGGTGAGCAGTCGCCATCTATTTTGCTAACAAGGATCACATAGGGCCATATTGACTGACTTCTGAGCTCAACGAGAATCAGTCACCATGATTGAAAAACTTTTGTCGCCACTTCGATCTGTAACCCATTTACAAACGATAATTATTTGTACACAATTAGATTAGGGTTCCTACAGTTTCTGCCATATATATGTGAATAGTTGTACCTTGAGAGCCCCAGCACATGGAAGATCATTGACTGGTGTAGTGGTGTGATGACTTTTTCTCTTCTTTCTTGTTTTTCTTGCAGCTACTACAACCAAGTCCTCGGACTTTTTCTTACTACTTCAGGGCTAACCCTAGATTCCTATCTAATATACACACATGGTATATATACTCCCATTTTAGTAAAATACACAATCCTGTATATTGTAGTGTCACATGCACACGCGCTCGCGCACACATTTTTCCTTGTTGGATCAAGATATATATTCTTAAGGATCGAATAACAAAAGGCAGATAAATTATATTTTTCTTTTTAATAGTTTTCTAACTTAACCACACATTTCCTCCTAGTACAATTTTTACATAAAATTATTCAGTCTTTTCCAGAAATATTTAATATTGGTATAGAAGAAGGTCACATACTTATTAGGTATCTATATATAATCTATAGTTTACAATGTATAACCACTTTTAAAGTAAATAGTTTAAAACATGTGCACGTCGTTGACTCCGTTCCATTAAAACTACTTAATTGATAGTCTAAATTGATAGTTTTTCTTTTTATCAAAATTCTAATTAAGTTGACATTGAAATTTAATAAAATTTTTATCTAATTAGTTTAAATTCTAACATCGATATGGAATTAATTTGCCTATAAAGATCCTAATATTTTCTTCTTATCTTTCTATCGTTTGACAGTTAGCTATCATTTCTTAAATTTATTATAATAATATAGATAATAATCCTAAATTATTTTTATATTAGGATTAACAAAATTTTCATCTAATTAGAAGTCAATTAGATATTGGACAACTAACTAAAATTTTTTAATTAAGTTAGGAGTCAATTAAAAGGTTCAAATCTAGTATATAATTAGTACTTTAGTATGACTAAAACCCTATAGGTCGGATTTGAGTATAGTTATCCTATCACGGGGAAATATATATAATGCACTAAAATGGTAGATTCAAAAGGGGATTTCACTTTAGCCCCCTATGTCAAATCTAATTAAGAAAAAATTCAGTTTCATAATTTAACTCGCTACCACTGCTTCTTCTTTTAAACCAACTAAATGCGCTCACGTGTTAAGCACAGAAATGCTCTTCAATGATGAAAGACGTAAATGCCTTGCAGTAATTGATTCAAAAAAGCGGACCACTTCGAAAATGCAGACTGTTAGTATATAGAGGACTGTGACCGTGATCATGGTCCTAAAAAAAATGTCATATTTCTGAGCCTTTATTAGGACTGCGACCATAATCACAATCCTCATAAAAATGACATGTTTTTTAGTCTTTATAGGACTGCGACCATGATCGCAGTCCACATGATCACAATATTCACAAAAATGCCTTATTTTGAGTCTTTATCATGACTACGACCTTGATTGCCAGTCCTCATATGAACACAATTTTTCAGCCTATATTGAGACTGCGACATTGATCGTAGTCCTCGAAAAATATCCTAATTTTCAGTTAATAAAAAGAATGTGATCATAATCATAGTCTTCTAATAAAAGACTGCGATCATAATCGTAGTTTTCACAGAGGACTGCAATTATTAGTCTCAGTCCTCATATCAGCTTTGTCATCATTAGTATACCCTTGTTCATCGACATTGAATGATGCTCAATGTTTTTAGATCTAAAAATCATATCGATCACAAATACAAACAAAACTCATTGAGAACACGAATAAACAAGATATGTAAAAAGTCGATCTCAAAAAAATTTGGTCTGGGAGCTCTGCTCCTGAGACCCCCGGGAGGGAGCTCCCTGCCCCTTCCAACCCCCACGATAACTTGACTGTGTAGGTCACTCTACGAATTACTATGTGTCGGGTCAGGGTTAAGGGGAGAGCAATGTCCGGGGCGATGAGGAAGAGGTAAAAGAGAAAACGAAAATATATAAAAAAATAGTGGCTGTGAGGAATCAATTTACGCTGACGTGAATAAGGCTGTAGTGAATAAAAATAGGAGGGTGAGTTTTTTCATAATTATGAAAAAAAGTAGGTGGATGTAGCAAAATTTTCCTAGATGCAAACCATTGAAAATATCTAAGTCATTTAAAATGTCAAAGGATAAAAAATCAAAATATTTTTGTGATTTCTTACTTGTGTATCAAGCCTAAAATATATGATTGGAAAAAAGAGTCATATTAACTTATTGTTTGGAAAATATAAACTGAAAATCTAAGCACTGGATCATGATTGTAACATTTTAAAACCCTCGAAAAATAATTTTTATTGTGTTTGAAATATCTGGACTGTACTCGTAAATTTTGGCCATACATTTTGTAGATAATTGATGAGTGAGGAGACTTAAAATAAGCTAAAATTTGTTTTTAGGCACTTTAAATAATATAGATCAACTTCACTTAAAGGTATTATTGGTTCAGAATTTCTCGGGTTAGACTTAAATCGGGACTCAAGGTCGGACTGGATTAGGACTCAGACTAGGCCTTGAACTTTTTAGTTTGATTTACTAAACTCGGACTAGGCTTTTGTAACACCCTGTTCTCGGAATACGTACTTAGTTACGTATTTAGATTTTTCGATCATATTTTTCAATTTACTTCCTGTATTTATTTTATTTTATGAATTATTTATATGATGGTTTTGCCTTAGATCTGGATTCGTGGACTCGGAGTCAGCCCTAGTCTGAACCGAGGGCCCAACCTTATTACTTGATTTGATTTTTTAGGTATTCAGATTAGACCAACTTCAGTCTTAAATATTTATTTTTTAATATTTTAAATTTTTTATGATTTGTATTTAAATTGCAAATTTTCAAAACCGGTGTCGACCAGTGCCACTGATCAATCCTCGAACTTTTAATTTACAACCGGAGTTGAATTTCTAGAAACAGCTTTTATATTATTTTTTAAAATCATATTTTCTGTCTAAATGCATTTTTTGAGATTTTTTTTGAATTTATCAAAATTCCACCAGATTTGGTGTCAACCAGTATCGCTGGTTGATTTCAGGATTTTTAGTTTACAATTGGAGTTGAATTTCTAAATTTTGTTTTCATATTCTTTTCTAGAATCATATTTCCTTTTTAAATGCATTTCTGAGATTTTTCAGAATTTATCAAAATCCGGCCGAACCGGTGTAGACCGGTATCGACAGTTGATTTCAGGATTTTTAATTTGAAAATGGGATTTTATTTCTGAAAAACTATTTCATATTACTCCTCATGATGATATTTTCTATCTCTGAGTATTTTTGGAGATTTTTAGAACAGTCGATATTTCATGACATTATTAAAATATTATTATTTTTGAAATATTTTCCTTCTTTCCTTCTTTTCTTTCTTTTTTCTTTCGCCCATCAAACCGCCGGCCTACCACATGGGCCACCTGCCCCCATCCCCTCCCCATCTTTTCAATCTCATCTCCCTCTCTCTTTCCCGTTCTTTTCTTTTCTTTTCTTTTTTTTTTTCCTTCTTCTTCCACTCCTCCTCCTTCTTCTCCATAGCGAAGTCGCCACCTCCAACCAGAGCTCCGTCACTGCCCAGCCACTCTAGCGAGCCCCCTCCTCCTTCTCTTTCCTTTTTCTTCTTTCTTTCTTTTTCTATTCCTTTTCTTCTTCCTTTTCTTCTTTTTTCTTTTTTCTTTCTTTTCTTTAAACTAGCCGGCCGCCTGGCCGGCCAGTCCCCCCTCTCTCTTTCTCTCTAGATCATTTTCTCTTTAGGTCTTTCTCTCTAGCTTTCTCTCTTTCTCTCTCTAGATTTCTTTCTCTGACTAGCCCTCACTCTTTCTCTCTCATCTTTTCTCCTCTCTCATATTCTCTTTCTTTCTCTAAAATTATATATATTTTGTTATATTTTATGACGCGCGCACGTGTTTTGAGACTCTGGGACTTCACGACTATTTCGAAGATTTAGGCGAGTGTCCTCGCTTCGTTTTGGGTTTACCCGCTTCGTCGGGTCGACGTGTATTTTATTCTGTATCTGAATATATTTTGTATTGGATGGTGCCCTTCTATTTGTATGTGACCGAGTGCCCAGTATTGTACATGTATATGCCTGTGATGAATGCTTGTATTATAGTAGTTTACTTCCTGTACATATGCCATGCCTGTGAGATCTATTACTGCTTTATCATATGGCATGTGTTCGACACTAACACTTCTGCAGGTACTACACCCAGCCTCCGAGCTGCATTCAGCCTCCGGACTTTCTATACCCAACCTTCAGGTTGCGTTTAGCCTCCAGGCTCTCTACTCAGTTTCCGGGCTTCACCACTCCACGATAGTTTAGATATTATCACGCTTCTATGTATGCTTGTGTGGTACTAACATCTCGTACAGGTACTCTCGTATTGACTCCGGGTTTCTGCCCACTCTCGGGCTAGCTACCCAATTATTTTAGGCCTGTACCCTTATGGGTTTCGTGCTAGTTACCGAGAGTGCGCTTAGACCCCAAGCGTATTTTAGCCTCCAGGCTCTCTCGCCCATTTCTTCGAAAGAGGAGTGCGCTTAGACTGTCAGATCTCTCAGCTATGCCTGGTAGGAAAGCTTAATGCTCAGCGCTTACCACTGGATTCACCTAGGCGAGATGCTGTCAGATTTTTTATTCGCACTTTAAGCCGATTCGTCTCAGTAACCTCGCCAGACGCTCTAGTGTTAAATACTGTTTGTTCTCTGTACCTCCAGCTTGCTCAGCTTCGCCTGATTGTGCTCAGCTATCGCTATATCACTTTCTATGCACATGCTTGATATGTTAACACTTGACATTCTACCACCTGACATCTATATGCTATTATCTTACATCTGTCTGTATCACTTAACCATTAATGTATTATCACCTGACATGCTACTACTTGACACCAGCCCCTGTTATGATATGACTTATCACCTGCCATCTATAATGTTAACACTTAATATGTGATTATCATATTTATGGGAATCCTATACCTGTTATCCTGTATTATATATATAGTGACCTGAATCTATAGTACTCATGTACTCTTGTTATACATGTACACATGTACTCCTGAATTTCTGATCATGTCCTGCTCCTGCTATTCCCGTAAATTCATAATTACATAATAAATTATAATAAGACAACTTGCACCGGGTTTGGGAAAAACTGATGGTTCCTGAATAATCATTTTTATGGTGATCATATCGAGTCACGCGTGGCCACATACTTGAGGGATCACCTGGTGGCCATCAGGGATTCCGTGGGGTGTACTGGTATCCCTACTCCTTCTGTTTATTCCTGCCAGGTATGCACACGCCCTAGACCTATTTCTTTGGGGTCTGTGATACTCTAATCATGTTCGGACATACAATAAGTGCCGGTACCTAGTGATACATTACGGCTCAGCATCAGATACTCCTGGACCGTTGCCTCAGGCATGTACAGGGTCCATTCTAAACATGGTTCATCGAACCCCATCAGTTTTCAAATAACTTGCTCTATAAGTTGTAAGTGAAAGTACGTGGAATGAGACGCATACTGAAGCCTACAACTTAGACGGCCCCAATTATAATTTGATGCTAATATACAATTTGTTGTGTTGTTTTGCAACTCGGTTTGTATGCGCTCAGATTACGGTGACATGGGATAAAGGTATATAGGTGAGGGTTTACTTGTTTGAATTATTTCTTCGGATGTACAGTGTCATGGTGTCGTGACCTAAGCTTGTACGATTAGTTTTGCTCGTATTCGATTTTATTCGATTTTATTAGTTTTATCGGTTTTATGTTAGTTTAAGAGATATGTGGTGCTGCCTTATCTTCTTTACTTCCCCTCTCCTTACTTACTCCTGTATGCATATGCTCACGACACGATTTTCAATGCATGCTCTTTTATTCAGATTTATCGATACATGTGTGCTTATCTTTGCACGCCACTTAGTATTCGCAACACCACTCGTTGGGGAGTTCTGACTCCCCTAGATTCGCATGTCCAGGACTTGGAGCTTGAAGCTTGTGGATTCTACTGGTTGCTGATCAGAGTAGCACAGTGGTAGCGTGGATCATCGGCAGACCGTTTGAGCCCTATCCTTTCAGGCCCCCTGCCCGACTCTTGAGTTTTCCTGTTGTAATTTGTGAGCGCCATTTGTACTGTTCATACTTGTATATCTCTTTGTATTCTCAGATTTGCGCCTATCGGTGATGTAATATTCTTGTAATATTGTGTCACATCTGGTGATAACTTTGTAATTGTACTCATATGTTGGAATGTATGAAGCACCACGTGTTTCTGTACTCTGATTCTTACTTGTACTGATACTTAGCATATATACGTGAGGGCAGTTATTGATTTGTGTATATACGTCATAGTAACGTCTCTGTACCCACGAGATCAGGGCATTACAGGGTGGTATCAGAGCTTAGGTTCTCGCATCCTCAGTACGTCCAGATGGCAAATTAATCGTAAAAAATTTGCAACTGAAATGCATGAGTCTTGTTATACAATCCAACTACAAGTACAGGGTTATCTTTTCTTTCTTGATCATCCTTCCTTTGATTCCTAATCCCTTCCATCTTTCCTCTGTTTTGATTTTTCATAGCCTTTATGTCAACTTAAGATATGGATAGACAGGGAATGTGGCGGTAAGTAAGTTATGGTCTACTCTTCTTTAGTTCTGGTATTCTTCTGATTTTAGTGCATCGTGATTCTTTATGTCAGGTATTCTATGAAGTTCAGATATTCTCTAAATATTCATTTGTAAGCGGATTATCATTTAGAAGACAGTTATTCAGAGGTTGCAGCATTCAATATTCAGAGTTCTTAAGTATTGATTTTCTTTATGTCTACTAAAGTTATGGAGCTATTCTTTTAACAGCAGACATCAGATCTATATTATTACAGTATCGTCAAAAGAATTATACAGTAGGAAGTGCAGAAGATAGTCATGCTCAAAGCTATAAATCAGTCAGTTATGAACATTTCTCTTAGTTATCCATATCTTAATTGGTATAAATTCCCGTTCCTATCCCTTTTGTGTTCATTTAACCCCTTATCGAAATTGCGAGGACACAATTTTTGTAAGGTGGAGGAAATGTAACACCCCGTTCTCTGAATACATACTTAGCTACGTATTCAGATGTTTTATTCATATCTTTCAATTTACTTCCTGTATTTGTTTTGTTTTATGAATTATTTATATGATCATTTTGCCTTGGATCTGGATTCGTGGACTCGGAGTCAGCCCTAGTCTGAACCGGGGGCCTGACCCTAGTGTATTGCTTGATTTTATCTTTTCAGTATTTAGATTTGATCGATTCCAGTTTTAAATACCATTTTTCAATATTTTATATTTTTTATGATTTTTTAAAATTTTTCTGGATTTAAATTGCAAATCTTCAAAACCGGTGTCGACTAGTGCCGCTGATCGATCATCGAATTTTTAATTTATAACTGGAGTTGAATTTCTAAAAATGGCCTTCATATTATTTCTAAAAATCTCATTTTCTGTCTAAATGTATTTTTTGAGATTTTTCTGAATCTATCAAAATTCCATCGGATTTGGTGTCGGCCAGTATCGCTGGTTGATTTCAAAATTTTTAGTTTATAATTGGAGTTATATTTTTGAATTTTGCTTTCACATTGCTTTCGAGAATCATATTTTCTTTTTTAATGTATTTTCTGGGATTTTTTAGAATTTATCAAAATCCGGGCGAACTGGTGTAGACCGGTATTGACGGTTGACTCCAGAATTTTTAATTTAAATATGGAATTTTATTTCTAAAAATAGATTTCATATTACTGCTCAGAATGATGTTTTTTACTTCTAAGTATTTTTGGGGATTTTTTTGAACAGTTGATTTTTCATGACATTATTAAAATATTATTATTTTTGAAATCTTTTCCTTCTTTCCTTCTTTTCTTTTCTGTTTTCTTTCCCTCATCAAACCGCCGGCCTACCCACATAGGCCACCTGCCCCATCCCATCCCCATCTCTTCAATCCCATCTCCCTCTTTCTCTTTCTTTTTCTTTTCTTTTCCTTTTTTTTTCTTTTCTTCTTCTTCTTCTTCTTCTACTCCCCTTTCTCCTTCTTCTCCATAGCGAAGCTGCCTCCTCCGGCCAAAGCTCCGTTACCGCCCAGCTACTTTGGTAAGCCCCCTCATCCTTCTCTTTCATTTTTCTTCTTCCTTTCTTTTCTTTTCCTTTTCTTCTTTTTCTTTTTTCTTTCTTTTCTTTCCTTTCCCTCTCTCTCTCCTCTAGACTTGGTCACGGCGACTGTATCGCAGCTGACCACCTGGCCGCCCGCCTGGCCGGCCATGTTGGCTCAAGGTTACAATCACCCTGTTTTATGATTTTGATGATAACAAAACATATGTGATTATTTGTACTAATCAAGTTCAAGTGTTTAAGCTTATCTCAGGGTTCTAAAGATTCAAGGAGTTTTCTTCCTCTAAAGGAAGGTGTTGCAGACTCAAGAAGACTCAGATACAGGATCAAAACTCATAACACTCAACGTCGCTAATGGAGAAGCCCGGTTGAAGATCTTGTAATCACCTAGAACTTTGTAAGATATTAATTTGTTAAAGTGTAGAATATGGTAGTAGTGCTCAAGAAGTTACACACACAAAATACACGATTTCAAAAATACATATTTTGATAGTATTAGTATTTTGCATGTTTGGCTTTGATACATGTCTCATAAGTTTTTCAAAATTTTATAACAAGTTTAGAACATGCATTTCATCACCTATACATTGCTACATTACCCTTAAACCAATACAAAATATTTTGAAAATTGTTTAATTTTCAAAATCCATATATAAAAACTGTTTCAGGTCAGAACGATTGACCGCCCAGTCGATCGGTGCCCATTGCAGGCCAGAACGGTCGACCGCTCGGCCGACCAGGCCTTTGGCCAAAGGGCGTGCACGTTTGTGCACGTTGTCGGTCGACTGCTAACCCTTGCGGTCGACCGACTGAGAGACCCTAACTCTCAGTTGGGGTCGGTCGATGGGGTCAGTCGACCGACAGTTTAACTTTTTCTTTCTAAAATACCGATCAGTTGACTGCCCGGTCGATCGAAGCCAACAAATCTTTTCTAGATGACCTGCCGGTCGTCCGACCGGTCGACCGACAGGCTGCCAGATGGCCATAACAGCTAGTGTTTTAATCTGTTTTGTTTTTAGTAGATTCCAACGGGCATTTTTGATTTTCAAGTGTCTAAACACACCACAAATGATCTGATATGATTTATAAATGATATTTATTCATTGCCAATATACACAAGTTTACAAGTTTTCTAAGTTTGTTTCAAAAGAGAAAAGTTTTTCTTGCTTTCAATCTCCAAGTTCTTTCTTTCCAAAGTTATTTTCAGTTGGTTTTAAAGCTCCTCTATTCTTTCTAACTGAATTTCATCTCTCACTTAACTTCTTGAGCAATACTTCATATTCTACTCAATAGGAAGTTGTAAGAGAGAGTGTTTGTGATCTTGTTAGATCACCAAGTGCTTTGTAACCTCAATTGGCTTTGTGTTACCTCTTGTGTAAAGAGTTGAGTTGGTGGAGTTGTGTACTCTGGCCTTGTGTAGACCAAGTTGTAATTCCTTTGTGTAAGGTCCCTTTGTGGAAGATCCCTTAGAGGATAGTGAAATCCTTCATAGTGGTGAAGGCGGGGACGTAGAGCAGTGGCTCGAACGTCGGAACAAATTCCTTTGTATTTGTGATTGCTTGTGTCTTACTCTCTATTGTTTTTCTTTTTTATACTTGTGTAATTGTTCATCTTGCATTCTATAATTGTTTTCATTCCATCATTTTCATTACTGATCTATACTCATCTCAACAAGGAGGAAATTGAGCACCTCAACTCATTATCTAGAGGAATCAAAGAGGAGAAATTCTAGAGCCCTTCACGGGAAATTCGGTTTCAATTCTTATTTTGAGTGACCGTTTGCATAATTCATCATAAGTAGTTTTAAAATTGTATTTGATTAGCAAAACACCTATTTACCACTCTCTAGGTGTATTTCAGGCAAGTTTCCCCTCTCTTTCTCTCTAGATCATTCTCTCTCAAGGGCTTTCTCTCTCTAGATTTCTTTCTCTCACTAGCCCTTACTCTTTCTCTCTCTCCTCTCTCTCCTCTCTCATATTCTCTTTCTTTCTCTAAAGTTATATATATATATATATATTATATTTTATGGTGCGTGCACGTGTTTTGAGACTCTGAGACTTCGTGGCTTTTTCGAAGATTTAGGCGAGTGTCCTCGCCTCGTTTTGGGTTTTCCCGCTTCATCGGATCGACGTGTATTTTATTCTGTATTTGAATTTGTTTTGTATTGAGTGATGCCCTTGTATTTGTATGTGGCCGAGTGCCCAATATTTTAAATGTATATGCCTATGACGAATGCTTGTACTGGAGTAGTTTACTTCTTATACGTATGCCATGCCTGTGAGGTCTATTATTAATTTATCATATGCATGTATGCGATACTAACACTTCTGCAGGTACTATACCTAGCCTCCGGGTTGTGTGCAGCCTCCGAGCTTTCTATACCTAACCTCCGGGTTGCATTTAGCCTCCGGGCTCTCCACTCAGCCTTTGGGCTTCACCATTCCATGGTAGTCTAGATATTGTCACGTTTATATGTATGCTCGTGTGGTACTAACATCTCATGCAGGTACTCTCATACTGACTCTAGGTTTCTACCCACTCCCAGGCTAACTACCCAATTGGTTTTAGGCTTGCACTCTTATGGGTTTCGTGGTAGTTACCAAGAGTGCGCTTAGACCCAGAGCGTACTTTAGCCTCTGGGCTCTCTCGCTCACTTCCTCGAAAGAGGAGTGCGCTTAGACCGTCAGGTCTCTCAGCTACCCCTGGTAGGCATGCTTAACGCTCAGCGCTTTACTACTAGATTCGTCTAGGCAAGATGCTACCAGATTTTTTTTACTAGCACTTTAAGCCGAGTCGTCCCGATAACCTCGCCAGGCGCTCTAGTGTTAAACACAGTTTACTGTCCGTACCTCCAGCTTACTCAGCTTCGCTTGATTGTGCTCAGCTATCACTATATCACTTGCTATACACATACTTGATATGTTAACACTTGACATTCTGTCACCTGACATCTACATGCTATTACCTGACCCTGTCTGTATCACTTAATCATTGATGAATTATTAATCGTGAGAAAACCGCGCACGAAAAGTGTATGTTTTAAAATTACGAGTTAAAAGTGCGTGCTTTGGCTTCCTCGATACTTCCGTTATAGCATAGATGCTAAACGGATCGAATCCATAGGGACAGAAAGCGATAGAAGCTTTATCGATATGTTCACGTGTATGTTAAAATTTCTTCAAAGTTTTAAAGAATGAAAAGAAAAGAAAACAAAGAGTGGAAAGAGAATAGTACGGTGAAACACGAAGAAGTGAGAAATGTAGAAGAAATAATTTTTTTGATTTTTGTTTGTATGTCTAAAACAAAGTAACAAGAGAAAAAAAACCCATGACTACAACCACTAATGGCTCCACTAACTATGCTAACATCTTACTGATAGTTACCTCACATATATCCTTGGCCATCACTACTCCTTGGTTCAAGAGCATTTTAAAGTATGACCCATAAGATAACTTTCACATTCAAACTCAACAAAACAAGTGCAAGTTACACTTAAACCATTAAAACTAAATAAGAGCAAGTATGGAATAAAGTAATATTAGCTTGTTAGAGAGTTAGGATGTTAGAGTGTTAGAATCTATCATCATGAACCATCAATAGCTCTTGCAAGAGCAAGGCCAAGTAGAAGCTATTAGATTCATATGGATTATCAAGTAAGAAGTTAGAAAGTTAGTAGTTAGCAGTTAATTGCCATGAGAGAAAATTAGCTAAACATATAAAAGGAGTTAGAGAGAAGAAAATAAAGAGATATAAAGAGAGAACCTTTCATAGATTATCACTTTCTATTACAAGCACTCTTGCTTTCTACCAATGTAACACTTTCTTTCCTATTACAAAATCTATAAGAAATGAAAAATACAAAGAGTAAGAAGAAGAAGAACTAACCTAAACTATTCTAAAAACTACAATATGGAAAGAAAACCCTAAAAACTATCCTAAAAACTCCTCCAAACTCCTCTTCCCTCTGTTATGGAAATCAAAGGGTATATATAGTCGAAAGGGGACACCAGGGAGCCTGTACGGAGTCGCATGTCAAATCACGATGCGCGGCTCCACGACATTACTGCGAAAACGCGACAATTATGTCAAATCACGGCGCGCGGCTCCACGACATTGCTGCGAAAACGCGGCAATTCGGCAATTTTAGGGCTGCACGCCCCCTGCTTGTCCCCCTATCGGTTGTACGTCCTGCTTTCTGGATTGGACCCTCGATTTTGACGAAACCACCCTCCAAAATCAATAGCTATTCTTGTAGGCTTTCAATCACCAATTAAATGGGATTTTTTTGGCTTCTTCTTCATTTCATTCCATGGACGTAGAAACATGCGAGAGACGTATTATTAACAGGATTTAATATTAAATAAATGTGAAGATGTGGTATGAAGTATGCAATTTTAGAGATTAATCATACCCCCACACTTATCCTTTGCTAGTCTCAAGCAAAACAGAATAACTAACTAAGGAGATTATTACACTACTTCGCAGGTGACACGATTGCACTGAGCGTATGCAACAAGCCGTTAAACCTCTAGGTTTCCCCTAGAGGAGGAGTTTTATCTCCTAAGGATTTTCGGTGGATTACACCCACAAAATCCATAAAGAAAGAAATCAAATGTTAAAATTTTGAAAACACATTTTGAAATAGAGAAAAGTGTTAAAATATTTTGTGAAAATTTAAGTGATCCAAGGTCATAGGTTAACCAAAAATTATTCTTCCTTAAACTAAGTCAAAATGTAAATTCTTGTTATAAATTAAATGTAAGAATTTAAAATTGAATTAATTCTTTGATCTTTCATAAAACTCTTAGAAAAATATGCACTTTGTGAGCTGAGATTGGGATATTGACTCAAACTTTCATGCCATTGATTTGTGTATATTTATCTTTTTTTCTTTTTTCTTTCCTTAGTTTTTTTAGGTTTTCTTATTTACCTGGGTAGTGAGCCTTTAGCCGGTGACTCCCAAACCAGATAGTTTTAGGGCACTAGATGAGAAAACATCTCTCGAACTTAAGGACTCGAGTAAATAAGGCCATAAAATTAAAGGGGATTATTTTATTTTTGTCCACTATTTTAGGCGTGAATAACCATGCTTCCTGAGGCATAATTACCTAACTTCAATAAGTGGTATTTATTATCGTCATTTTTTTATATTTTAATGGCATTTTCAGTCTTTGTTTCAATCCCAAAAAATTGTATAAGTGTGAAGTGCATATATCTAAGGCAAAAAATTCAAGATCAAATTATCTTTTCAATCTTACTTTCTTATCCTAAAGTTTAAATAAGATCTATTATTTTGACTTGGTTTAAAAATTCATTATTTTAGGTCTTCTTGATTCCTAAGATAATCTTAATTTTCTTAAAAAAGATCAAAACTATTTCTCTTATTTCAAAAAGTTTTGTAAAAAGAAAAGAGTTTTTATACAAAAAATTTAAATTTTTTTAAAAAGAAGTGTAAAAGAAAGAAAATTTAAAACAACATACGTTAGTAAACCCTCCCCCACACTTATCTTATGCATTGTCCTCAATGCGTCGTGAATGTGTATATGCATGAAACAACGAAAAGGAAAGGAAAATTACCTCATGGTGGCGGCTCCGATGGTAGTCTGATTGGGCCAAGCGTTGCTACCCAATCAAGATAATGTGGTGGCTCACGGAATCCACCTTTATTAACCTCTTTTTTATTAACATATTTACAATCCCCAATTTTAATAGGATCATACAAGATCCTATCATGAAAATTATTCTCTTTACATGACCAATCTTGAAAGATCATCACTAAGTCATTATGGTCAATATCTTGGTCCAACAAAAGAATGTGATTTTGTAAAATAGATCATTTGAGTTTTGAAATGAAAAGTTCGAAAACCAATACTAACTCGGGAAAATCTACTTTGGATTTGAGAGTCGGTTTAGGTTCGAGAGTTGAGTCTAAATCAAAAAATTTAAGTTCACATTTTGTTCCCATCAATGAAATGTGACTATCCAAAAGAAATGGTTCAATTTTAAAATCCATGGATACAGGAATCAATGTTGGCTCGGACAATGCGTCCAACTTGGGTAAGGATGTCGGAGTCAACATATATTCAAAGATTGAAATTGAATCACAGAGTTGAGGGTCAGGTTCACATTCATATTCAAGTCCAATTTCATTGAAATGAAAACTTGCCAATTTATCAATGGGTTGATATTGGTCAAGTTTAAAGTTTTGTGATGAAATTGAATCTTGGTCAAAGTCTTCAAGCTTCCATGATTTTTGGTTTTTATCAATATGAGTAGAAGTGTTAGGAATAGTCAAAGATTGGATAGGGAGAGTTTTTCCTTATTCCTACACATATTTTCCAATCGACTAAGTCTAGCTTCTATCATATTGAAAGGATCGCTTTGGAATTGAATCATGAATTCCATACTTTTTTCTAAGTCGGTATGTTCTTCTTGATGTGGGACTTGTTAAATGGAGTAAGGATCTTGGATTTGAAAACTTTGATGGGATTTTGTATTTTCTAGATTTTGAATTTGTCGCTCGAGTTCCTCTAAGGCTTCCATCCTCTTTTCCCAGTCAATTGGTTCTTTTAATGGTTGTTCGGGAGAAGGAGTATATGAAGCTGGATGTTGGTAGGATAGTTGACCATAGGACTCGGGAGAGTTGTATCCCCACTAACTCTGTGAAGAGTGGTAATGATTATTCTAGTCTTTTTCATAGTATTGGGACTGGGCACATATTGAGTCGGATAATCCCAATTCGGCATATATGATTGGTTCATGTTGTACATAGCCGGGTCGGAATTATCCAAGTCACAAATGAGGTCGGGGTGAAATATGGATTCATATTAGAATTGAAAAAATTATTGTTTTTAAAATCTATTTCACAATTTACAAAAAAAAGAAAACAAACAAATAAATAAACAAACAAACAAATAAACAAACAAACAAATAAAGAAAAGAAAAAAACAAGTCTATGCCAGAGTTGACTTAGACCTAGACGACTCCAAACTGGTTAGACTGTCAATGGGGATACCTTGTAGAAATCTGACCACAAGTTAATCAGCCAGGTAGGGGCAAGCTTAGTGAGAGGTATCCGTGCCGGAGCAATGGGCCTAATTATACCAAATCACTGTTCTTTGAGGTTTCACCTCTCAATCCCCAACTTTAGAAACTGATTTGAAAAAAAGTCAAACTCTAACAACTTTCCCCTTACGTCAACCTCCTAAATGAGTCCGACATGTCCTTAAGGGCCAACGTCTAGCAAGTTTTATTAAGACTTGGGTTGTGTGAGTGTGGAGGTGATTTTTGGGTTAAGCGAGGTAATGACTTCCCCACTTTATGTTGTATTGGGTTTTTCCATTAAGTTCAATTCGTGCAAGTGTGCAATATGTTGGCCCAAAGGCCTATCACCCTAGTTTTGATGATGATCAACTCATGAAGTTATATTTACTAATGATCTTGTGTTTAATTAGTGACAGATTCATTATCAAGATCTTAGTAGGTGCATAGCTCAACAAAGGATAAAATGTCAAGATTTGGAGCTAGCACGGTGTGATCCAAGGAGCTTTTGGATCAAGCTTGGACCAAGTCAAGAAGATGAGAAGCCTTCAAGTGAAGACTTCAAGAAAATGAAGACTTGTGTCTAGGTATAAGATTTAGTTTTTGTTTTAGTTAAAAATGTAAAGGATAGATAGTTGGTGGATTGCTCAAGTATATCTTACACACACACTCTTGATAGAACTCTTGATAGAATTGCTTTCATAAAAGATTTTTATGTTTAGAAAAGAATTTTTATTTAGTAAAAGATTTTCTTTGTGACAATATATATACCTTGGTTTTTGGTATTTCTATCATGTATATCTTTTCAACCATAACCAAGTTTAGAGCTTAATGTCAAAAACATAGATATTACATTATGATTGTGTAGTGGATCATATCCATACACACTATGCTTTAAAATGAAATCAAATATCTTGTTTTTATATTTTGTGAAGTTATGAAAACCAAGTTTGAAAAATACATGTTTTGATTTTTTGATAAAATTTGCAAGACGCTGAAATGATATGAATATGTTGATATATGTCTTGAAAAATTTTTATCACAAGTTTGGTTTTCAATATAATGTTAAAACAAGTTTATGGAATTTTTAAAGTGTTAAAATATTTTAAAATTAATTTTTAAACCAGTTTTCCAGACCTGGAACTGGCTGACAGGCTGGTCCGGTCGACCGAGCGGTCGACCGCACCATGCTCCGGTCGACCCACGGTCGACCGACGTGCACAGACTTGTGTGTGTCTGGCAGCACAGTGGTCCGGTCGACCGGACAGTCGACCGCTGCAGAGAGTTCTGCTCTCTGGATTTCTGGGTCGACCGGGCGGTCGACCGGAGGCTCCAACGGTCGGATTTTCGACCGTTGGCGGTCGACCGGCAGCTCTGACAGACCCCAACGGTCATATTTTTCTGACCTCTATAAAAGGGGGTTTGGTCATTGTTTTGAAAAAAGATTTGAGGAGAGCTTTGAGCTAGTTTTTCCCAGACTTTTTAAAGGGTTTTCTCCACAAAATAGTGAGCAAATATTTCCTATCTAAGGGGAAGATTTTATCAAGAGTGTAAAAGAGATTTCTTTGAGTTTTTCCTCCACCTCTCACATCCTTATTTTTCTCACACCACACTTGAGCTATCCATTGATTATTCATCCTATAGTGTGTTGTAGTGAGAGTGCTTTAGGTGATCAAAGTATTGTGATCACCAAAGATCTTTTCTTTGTTCTTTGAGGAGACGGGCAAGTGTGCTCGTCGTTGTTTCGAGTTCGGGTGCGGACTTGTTGTACGAGGTGCAGCCTCGGCGAGCCGGTGGGCTTGCGGTGTGTACGGGACTAGGGAGTCCGAGGGCTTGTAGGTGTTGCGGCACCGAGGAGAGATCCATTGGGATCTTGCATAGTGGAAATCCTTCGTGTGTCGAAGGCGGGGATGTAGAGCAAGTGTGCTCGAACCTCGAAACATACCCTTGTGTTTGCGATTGCTTACTCTCTCTCTCTTTGTCTCTTTTATATCTTGCATTCAATTATTGTCTATCTTTATATGCTTGATATATTCCTTGTGCTTAATTGATATACTTGCGTGGGATTGTTGCTAACACTTGTATTCAACCAAGAGAGCCAACGCGGCACCTCAACCCATTCAAGGGAATCTAGAGGAGTTTGTCCAGAGCCCTTCACGGGGAATTCGGCAACACTCTTGTGTTATACATAGTGTTTAGTGTAAAAGTTTTAATTTGGTCATAATTGTTTTAGCTTCCGCATTATTTGCATAATTCATCTTTAAGTGACCATTAGATTAGCCATCACCTATTCACCCCCCCTCTAGGTGAACTTACAATTGGTATCAGAGCTTGGTACTCTGATTGTAAGTTCACCTGGGGGGGGTGAATAGGTGATGGCTAATCTAATGGTCACTTATGAACAAATAATGCGGAATTAAAACTAAGTTAAATTAAACTTCTTTTAATTGAACACTTATGTATAACGCAAGAGTGTTGCCGAATTCCCCTTGCGAGGCTCTGGACAAACTCCTCTAGATTCCCCTTGAATGGGTTGAGGTGCCGCGTTGGCTCTCTTGGTTGAATACTAGTGTTAATAACAATCCCAAGTAAGTATAGCAATTATGAGCACAAAAGTATATCATGCATATAAGAGATAAAGACTATAAAGCAATGCAAGATATAAGTGAGACAAAAAGAGTAAGAGAGCAAGAGTGAGCAATCGCAAACACAAAGGGTTTGTTTCGAGGTTCGAGCACACTTGCTCTACATCCCCGCCTTCGACACACGAAGGATTTCCACTATGCAAGATCCCACCGGATCTCTCCTCGGTGCCGCAACACCTACAAGCCCTCGGACTCTCTAGTCCCTTACACAACACAAGCCCACCGGCTCGTCGAGGCCGCACCTCAAGCTACAGGTCCTCACTAGGACCCAACAACACCAAGTCCTCACTAGGACCCTCAATCAAACCGCGAACACAACCGTCCGCCTTCTCAAAGAACAAGAAATGATCTCTTGGTGATCTAAACACTTGATCACCAATTACAAACTCTCACTACAACTCTCCTATAGGATAGATATAACAATGGATGCTCAAGTGTAGTGTGAGAAATCAAGGAAAAGAACTATGGTGAAAAACTCAAGAAATCACTTTTATCACTCTTGATAAATTCTTCCTATTTGATTGGAAGTATTTGCTCTCAAATATGTGGAGAAAACTTTCTAAAAAGAATGGGAAAAATTGGACAAAAGCTCTCCTAAAAACTTGGCTCAAAACAATGACAAAACCCCCTTTTATAGAGGTCAGAAAAATCTGACCGTTGGGGTCTGTCAGAGCTGCCGGTCGACCGGCCGGTTGACCGGTAACGGTCAAAAATCTGACCGTTACAGCCTCCGGTCGACTGGCCCGGTCGACCGGGAAGAACAGAGAGCACTGCTCTCAGTTCCGGTCGACCGGCCCGGTCGACCGCACAAAACGTGCACAGTTTTGTGCACGTCGGTCGACCGGCCCGGTCGACCGACCTCTGTGCAATGGGTTAACTTGGAGTACAGTTTTGAGGTCTAAAACGTTCGAATTTGGGAATAAGTATATAGGATGAATTTGTAGATATTGAAGTCTTCTTTCTAATGCAACTTAAATCAAATCAATATCAATTCGGATTTGAAAGTTATCAATAAAATACTAAAAGGTATCAAATCAGAAACTGTAAACTATTTTTCAGACTTCAACCCAATATTTGACATTCTTAACATTTAAATCAGAAAACGATTATTGAATATTAAATGTAGCTCTGAAAGTCATCTTTAAAATACAATTTAAGTCATGTTAATTGAATAAGAGAATCAAAAGTTATGACTAAAGACTAAAAGAGTGTCGAGAGTTCTAAAATGGTTTTGGTTAAAAACACATGTATATTTGAAACACCAAAAACCAAAACGGTATTTTTCTAGAACTAAAAATCTTTTATGAAAACACATATAAATCAAGAGTGTGTGTGTGATATGAACTTGAGCAATCCACCAACTATTCTATCCTTTACATTTTAACTAAAACAAAACAAAATCTTATACCTAGACACAAGTCTTCAACTTCTTGAAGTCTTCCCTTGAAGGCTTCTCATCTTCTTGACTTGGTCCAAAAGTAATCCACCGAGCTCATCTCTAGATGTGTACTTGTTGCATAGGCTCGTGAATCAACCGGTGCTAGCTTCCAACTTGTCTTTAAATCCTTTGTTGAAGCTCCACACCTACTAAGATCTTGATAAGGAATCTGTCACTAATTAAACACAAGATTATTAGTAAATATAACTTCATGAGTTGATCATCATCAAAACTAGGGTGATAGGCCTTTGGGCCAACAATCTCCCCCTTTTTGATGATGACAAAACTCATGAAGTTATATATGCATGGATTAAAGTAAAGCTTCAAAGAAGCTCCCCCTTAACTCATGCATACCAAATAAATGATAAAGATATGACAATGAAGCACATGACATGTATGCAAATGAATGGAGATAACACAAAAACAAATCTTTTTCTCCTATTATTTGCAAACCACAACATATATACATGAACATAAAATCTTCTCCCCCTTACACAAGGAAGACATGCATATAAAATCTCAAATTCTTCTCCCCCTTTTTGTCAATCATCAACAAAGGGTTCAAAGTAAAATACATCAAACAAATTTTCTCCCCCTTTTTGTCAAAAATAAAGAAATCAAGGAGGGGTAATCTAAATCAAGCAAGAAGATCTATATGTAGAAGAGATGTTAAGCTCTCCTTGCATATAGGCAATACAAATTAAAAATTTTGAAATTTTCTTATGAAAACAAGATTTTGAAATATCTTAAAATACAATATTTTCTTTTAAGGTACCAAATGTAGAACAACCAAATTTTGAATTTTGATACCAATTATGAAATACAATGCATAAGCTTGAAGATAAATAAGATTTGAAGTAAGCTTAGCATTAATAACTTTGTGCTTTAAAAATATAAGTCCATTTAGATACAAGCACACAACAAATCATATATATGTATGAAGAACTAATATCAATTGAAGGTGATACATACATATATGGGAAAGCAAAAATATGAGTATATACATAAGAGGTCAAATTGATACCAATTGAAAATATCCAATGATACCAATTGAAAATTAAGCTTAAGTGTATATATCATATAATCTACCACATGAAGAATTCGAACTAGTTAAATGAAGGTGTTTAACAACTAGTACGGAATCCTTCAATCAAGGAATAAATCAAAGGTTTTTCATGAAATATCAATGAAACACAAGGCACTAAAAACACTCTAGTATCCATAAAGTCCATATTGAAAAGAAGTGAGTGTACTAGTGTTATGTGGAACATGGCATCATGAAAAATAGCAATAAAGTTCAATATTCCTTTAAACATAAATTTTTGAAAGCATGAAAATCATCACAAAAATTTCTTTATTTTAAAATAATTATATTTCAAGGTATATGTATATTTTGTCAACACAAGAAGCATACATACATATCCCTAATACAATTGAGTCCATATATGTAGATTTGCATGAAAGGCAAATGACTCAAGAGGTATACATGTATATCTTAAAGTTTGGCCAAAATGCACATATACATGAAATGAAAAGCACATGATCATAAATCAAATCCAAAGAGAGAATATAAGTTTAAAGATGTATGAATCATCAAAACTAAGCAATACAAGCACATTTCATGGGTTCAAATAAGCATTCAAGCACAAATATAAATAGATTTATTTGTGGCCCATGATATGTACAAGTATAAATCCTAGTGTTGACAAAAGCTAACACTTAAACTAATATTCAAATCATGAATCATCAAATCTTGAGAATACAAAATAATTTATCCAAATTATTGTAAAGTAGGATCATGTGTAAATCTCAAAAACTATTTGAAGAATAGATAACTAGTATAAATAGATTTTTTGACAAACTAGTTAAAGATCCTTCAAATACATCAAATCATATGTTTTTCATAAACATAACTAAATACATAAAAAATTTAAGCACTCATGGTCTATTAGGCTCATAAATAATTTTAACAAGAAATGTGAGTGTTAAACAATCATGTAAATAGCATTTTTATGAAAATAGACATTTAAGCTCAAAAGATCATAAGACACATTTTTAACAAAAGCACGAAAAATCATTTTTCATCAAAACACTAATCTTCATGGTATATGTATGATTAATCCAATCCTAACAATATGCATACATATCCCAAATATGAAAAGAGTCCAATATATATTACATGAAGGCAAGTGACTCAAGGGTATACATGTATATTTATTAGATTTGAATTAAACACACATATACATGAAGTAAGATCAAAGATAGGCATAACAAGTATAAATGACCGAATCATCAAAACTAGCCTATACACATGCATATAGTGGATACAAATGAGCATGAAGTTCAAATATATATGAGTCAATTGTAGTTCACTATTCATATATGTATAAATGCAAGTTTTGACATATTCTACATTTAAGCATGTAAATGCCACATGAAGCACATAAAATCTTAAAACATGAACATGCTATGAATGATATTATGAAAATAAAAGCATGTACATAAATAAAATAGGAGTTTAGAAATTGTTACCAACTCCAAAACTCCAAGCATGGTGGTCTTTCCCACCAAAATCTCCTTGATAGCAATGCATCCAAAAGTTTGTCCATCATGTCCATTGCATCCGCTATCAAGGCACCAATCCTCTCACGTTTTGTGAGAGCCCTCACCTACATCAAAATCAAAGGGTGGGGGTTTTGGTACCCATACTTTCTTGGGTCCTTTGGGGTTAGCTTTATTGTAAGGATCCCAAAATCTATTATACTTAGCAAAATACAAATGAGGTTTCTTATCAAAACAAAATTTTGCTAAATGGCCTTTGCGGCCACAATGTGTACATGTGTACACCTTAGTATGATGCTTATGAGTGTGATTGTGATCGTGATGTGCAACATAAGCATGAGCATGATGAGTATGTGCATGAGCATGAGGAGTTTGTTTCTTTGAAAACATTGACTCCAACTTAGTATGATTAAATGCACAAGAGTTCAAAGTTGAACTCAAATTATCCATTTTATTTTTCAAAACATTTCTCATTTGTGGTGGCATGTAAAGCATGGTGAGATATATGATCAATTTTCTTTTTCTTTTGTGAAACAAAATCTTTTTCTTTTTCACATAGTTTTCTTTTTAAAGATTTATTTTCTTGAAAAACAACTTCTTTTTGTTTTTCCACCATATCAATTTTATTTTTCAAATCAATATTTCCTTTACATAAATTATTTAATTTAGACATAAGGGAAACATTCTCATTTTTCAAAAACTCATTTTCTTTTTCTAAGCATGCCATTTTATTTTCTAATAAATCTTTATCTTTAAGCATGGCATCAAAATTCTTTTTCAAAATTTTATTATCTTTTTCTAAACATGCAATGTTACTTCTAAAAGAGTCATGTTCTACATGCATGCAATCAAGTTCCTTTTTCAAATTTTTATTTTTCTTTTTAATCATGTCATATTTTTCAAGCACAAGATGACAAAAGGTAGCAAGCTCATCATATGACATGTCTACATCCTCATCATCGGATTCGGTGTTTACCTCAAGGGGGTTATCCCCTTGGACCATGTAGCATACGTTGGAGGTGTCGCTCCCAACGTCCGAATCGCTCCCCGCATAGTATAAATCCTTTTCGCCAAGGGAGGTGAGGGTGTTCCATACTACAAAAGCCGAGTTAAGATTAGTCAACTTAGACAAATAATCATCATCTAAGCTAGATACTAAAGCATGTAGGGCCTTTGCATTAGCCTCAATGTTCTTACCATTTAAGCAATATTCTTTATTAGTTGTGGCAAGATATACACTAAGGCCAAGTCCTTTGAGGAACAAAGACATCTTAACCTTCCAAATTTGGATGTTAAGGATGTCAAAGGTGGGTGGTGACATGAAGTCCATTGTGTGTGTACAAATCTTGTGATTAGCCTAAAAGAGGATCTTTAACTCTTAGGTTGTTAGACCCAATATCAAGAGCACTAGCTCTGATACCAATTGTAAGTTCACCTAGAGGGGGGTGAATAGGTGATGGCTAATCTAATGGTCACTTATGAACAAATAATGCGGAATTAAAACTAAGTTAAATTAAACTTCTTTTAATTGAACACTTATGTATAACGCAAGAGTGTTGCCGAATTCCCCTTGCGAGGCTCTGGACAAACTCCTCTAGATTCCCCTTGAATGGGTTGAGGTGCCGCGTTGGCTCTCTTGGTTGAATACTAGTGTTAATAACAATCCCAAGTAAGTATAGCAATTATGAGCACAAAAGTATATCATGCATATAAGAGATAAAAACTATAAAGTAATGCAAGATATAAGTGAGACAAAAAGAGTAAGAGAGCAAGAGTGAGCAATCGCAAACACAAAGGGTTTGTTTCGAGGTTCGAGCACACTTGCTCTACATCCCCGCCTTCGACACACGAAGGATTTCCACTATGCAAGATCCCACCGGATCTCTCCTCGGTGCCGCAACACCTACAAGCCCTCGGACTCTCTAGTCCCTTACACAACACAAGCCCACCGGCTCGTCGAGGCCGCACCTCAAGCTACAAGTCCTCACTAGGACCCAACAACACCAAGTCCTCACTAGGACCCTCAATCAAACCGCGAACACAACCGTCCGCCTTCTCAAAGAACAAGAAATGATCTCTTGGTGATCTAAACACTTGATCACCAATTACAAACTCTCACTACAACTCTCCTATAGGATAGATATAACAATGGATGCTCAAGTGTAGTGTGAGAAATCAAGGAAAAGAACTATGGTGAAAAACTCAAGAAATCACTTTTATCACTCTTGATAAATTCTTCCTATTTGATTGGAAGTATTTGCTCTCAAATATGTGGAGAAAACTTTCTGAAAAGAATGGAAAAACTGGACAAAAGCTCTCCTAAAAACTTGGCTCAAAACAATGACAAAACCCCCTTTTATAGAGGTCAGAAAAATCTGACCGTTGGGGTCTGTCAGAGCTGCCGGTCGACCGGCCGGTCGACCGGTAACGGTCAAAAATCTGACCGTTACAGCCTCCGGTCGACTGGCCCGGTCGACCGAGAAGAACAGAGAGCACTGCTCTCAGTTCCGGTCGACCGGCCCGGTCGACCGCACAAAACGTGCACAGTTTTGTGCACGTCGGTCGACCGGCCCGGTCGACCGACCTCTGTGCAATGGGTTAACTTGAAGCACAGTTTTGAGGTCTAAAACGTTCGAATTTGGGAATAAGTATATAGGATGAATTTGTAGATATTGAAGTCTTCTTTCTAATGCAACTTAAATCAATCAATATCAATTCGGATTTGAAAGTTATCAATAAAATACTAAAAGGTATCAAATCAGAAACTGTAAACTATTTTTCAGACTTCAACCCAATATTTGACATTCTTAACATTTAAATCAGAAAACGATTATTGAATATTAAATGTAGCTCTGAAAGTCATCTTTAAAATGCAATTTAAATCATGTTAATTGAATAAGAGAATCAAAAGTTATGACTAAAAGACTAAAAGAGTGTCGAGAGTTCTAAAATGGTTTTGGTTAAAAACACATGTATATTTGAAACACCAAAAACCAAAACGGTATTTTTCTAGAACTAAAAATCTTTTATGAAAACACATATAAATCAAGAGTGTGTGTGTGATATGAACTTGAGCAATCCACCAACTATTCTATCCTTTACATTTTAACTAAAACAAAACAAAATCTTATACCTAGACACAAGTCTTCAACTTCTTGAAGTCTTCCCTTGAAGGCTTCTCATCTTCTTGACTTGGTCCAAAAGTAATCCACCGAGCTCATCTCTAGATGTGTACTTGTTGCATAGGCTCGTGAATCAACCGGTGCTAGCTTCCAACTTGTCTTTAAATCCTTTGTTGAAGCTCCACACCTACTAAGATATTGATAAGGAATCTGTCACTAATTAAACACAAGATTATTAGTAAATATAACTTCATGAGTTGATCATCATCAAAACTAGGGTGATAGGCCTTTGGGCCAACACTGATTTGGGTCTAACAACCTCGAGTTAAAGATCCTCATTTTAGGCTAATCACAAGATTTTGTACACACACACACACTATGGAGTTCATGTCACCACCCATCTTTGACATTCTTAACATCCAAATTTGGAAGGTTAAGATGTCATTGTACCTCAAGGTCTTAGGCATTCATGTATATCTTGCCACTACTAATAATGCATATTCTTTAGATGGTAAGAATTTTGAGGCTAATGCAAAAGCCCTTCATGCTATCAAGTCAACCCTAAATGATGATTATTTATCTAGGGTTTCTAATGTTGAATCGGCTTTTGTAGTATGGAACATCATCACCTCACTCGGCGAAAAAGATCTATACTATGCGGGGAGTAACTCGGATGTTGGAAGCGACACCTCCAACAAGTGCTACATGGTCCAAGGGGATAACCCCCTTGAGGTAAACTCCGAATCCGATGATGAAGACATGTCATATGATGAGCTTACTACCTTTTGTCATCTTGTGCTTGAAAAATATGACATGCTTAAAAGGAAGAATAATAATTTGAAAAAGAAACTTGATAAGAATTTTGATGCCATGCTTAATGAAAGAGATTCTTTAGAAAATAAAATGGCTTACTTAGAAAAAGAAAACAAAGATTTGAAAAATGAGAATGTTTTCTTGCTTACAAAATTGAATGATTTATGTGAAGGAAACACTATTTTGAAAAAGAAAGTTGATTTGGTGGAAAAACAAAAAGAAGTTGTTTTTCAAGAAAATATTACTTTGAAACGAAAATTTGTTGAAAAAGAAAAAGATTTTGTTTCACAAAAGAAAAAGAAAAATGATTCTTTATCTCATCATGCTTTACATGCCACCACTAATGAGATAAATATGTTGAAAAATAAAATAGATAGTTTGAGCTCTAATTTGAGCACATGTGCATTCAATCATACTAAGTTGGAGTCAATGTTTTCAAAGAAACAAACTCCATCCATTCATGCACATCATCGTGCTTATGTTGCACACCATGATCATACACACTCACATAAGCATACTAAGGTGTACATTTGTACACATTGTGGCCGCAAAGGCCATTTAGCAAAGTTTTGTTATGATAATATTAATTCTCTAAATTTTGCTAATTATAAAAGATTTTGGGTTCCTTACAAGTCTAACCCCAAAGGACCCAAGCAAAAATGGGTACCAAAACCCCCACCCCATGTTTTTGATGTAGGTGAGGGATCTCTCAAGACGTGAGAGATTTGGTGCCTTGGTAGTAGATGCACATGGATTGGATGGACACACTTTAGACGCATCGCTATCAAGGAGCTTGGTGGGACAGCCACCATATTTGGAGCTTTGGAGTTGGTAACAATTTCTAAACTTCTACTTTTTATGTTCATGCTTGTTCATTCATAATATTCATAGCATGTTCATGTTTTATGATTTGTGTGCTTTATGTGGTAATAACATGCTTAGATGTAGTTTTTATCAAAACTTGTATTATACATGTACAAATAGTGAGCTACATTTGTTTTTATATATATTTGCACTTAATGCTCATTTGTACCCACTATATGCATATGTATAGACTAGTTTTGATGATTCTCATTTATACATGCTTTGCCAATTTCTTATGCTTTACTTCATGTATATGTATTTTTAATTCAAATCTAATAAATATACATGTATACCCGTGAGTCTCTTGCCTTCATGCAAACATTATTAATAGACTCTTTTAATATTTGGGATATGTATGTGTATTGTTAGGATTGGATAAATCATACATATACCTAGAAGTTTGTTGATTTTATGAAAAATGATTTTGAATTGAATTGTTAAAAATGTGTCTTATGAGCTTCTTTGTCTATTTTCATAAAATTCTATTTACATGATCATTTAACACTCACACTTTTGTTAAAAAATTATTTTGAGCTTTATTGACCATGAGTGCTTAAATTTTTATGTATCTAGTTATGTTTATGAAAAACATAAGATTTGATATATTTAAAGGATCTTTAACTAGTTTTTCAAAAACAATTTATACTAGTTATTTATTCTTCAAATAGTTTTTAAGATTTCCACATGATTCTATTTTTCTAAAAGATTTGATGCTTCATGATTTGAATATTAGTTTATATGTTAGTTTTATCAACACTAGGAGTTATACTTGAACATATCGTGGGCCACAAATAAATCTATTTATATTTGTGCTTTAATGCTTATTTGAACCCATGAAATGTGCTTGTATTGCTTAGTTTTGATGATACATACATTTTTAAACTTGTATTCCCACTTTTTGAATTTGATTTATGATCATGTGTTTTTCATTTCATGTATATGTGTATTTTGCCAAACTTTAAGATATACATGTATACCTCTTGAGTCATTTGCCTTTAATGCAAATCTATTTATATGGACTCAATTGTGTTTAAGAGATATGTATGTATACTTATTGTTGTCAAAACATACATATATCTTGAAATATATTTTTTTTAATAAAAAAAAATTTTTGTGATGATTTTCATGTTTTCTTATTTAAAGAAATATTGAGCTTTATTGACATTTTCATGATACCATGTTCCACATAACACTAGTGCACTCACCTCTTTTGAAAATTTTATGGACTTCATGGATATTAGAGTGTTTTTAGTGCCATGTGATTTACTTGTGTTTCATGAAAAACATTCTTCTAGTGCAAATTCTTCATTTGGTAGAGTTTTTCAAACTAAGCTTATTTTCAAATCTATTTTTTTGAAAACCCCTACCATCTATGGGAGGATGGATGGGCGATTATGCCTTGTATGCTTCATTGAAAATCTTTTACCTTGTGCATATGAAGGGTGGTAGGTTATGAGATATACACTTGATTTTATTGTTATGTCAATTGGTATCATTGAATCGTTTCATTGGTATCAATATGAACTTATTTTGTATATACTCATATTTTGTCTCTTATATATATGTATGTTTCAATTTCACTTGGTATACTCATTTCTCATACATATATATGATTTCCATGTGCTTAACTTACAATCAATTGGCTCACATTTTTAAAAGCACAAAGTTTATGATGAAAAAAAAAAATTTTTCCTATGTTTACTATTGATATCAAAATAAATAAATAAAAATATGTTGATTTGATATCTCAAAATGTGTTTTATTAAGTAAGTTCAAAATTTTTTAAAGAAAAATTTTAAAAAAAAATGTTTGATTCGTATTTCCTATATGCAAGGAGAGTTTAACATCTCTCTTACATATGGATTCATATTGAGTATATTATAAATTGAGGAGCTTGACAACTCTTCTTTATATGATATACGTGTGTAGGGGGAGCTTCACATCTCCTCTTATGCATTACATAATATGTGTTATGTGAGTTAGGGCTTGTCATCCCTTCTTCATGTAATGCATATGTGTAGGGAAGCTAACTTAGCGTCTTCCTCTTCATGAATGTATATCGCATATAAACCTTTATTGATTGATTTGTTTCACCCTTTCTTGATCTTTTTTTTTTTTTTGACAAAAAGGGGAGAAAAATTTGTTTTTACTTTGAACCCTTTGTTGATGATTGACAAAAAGGGGGAGAAGTATTTGAGTATATATATGCATGCTTAAGGGGGAGTAGTATTTGTCTTCCTTGTTATTTATGCATATATGTTTTGTTTTGCAAATAGGAGAAAAAGATTTATTTTGTTTTATTTTGTTTCATCTCCATACTTGCATACATATTCATGTGCCTCATTGCCATATCTATTATTCATTTGTCTATGCATGAGTTAAGGGGGAGCTTCCTTGAAGCTTTACTTTAATCCATGCATATATAACCTCATGAGTTTTGTCATCATTAAAAAGGGGGAGATTGTTGGCCCAAAGGCCTATCACCCTAGTTTTGATGATGATCAACTCATGAAGTTATATTTACTAATGATCATGTGTTTAATTAGTGACAGATTCATTATCATGATCTTAGTAGGTGCATAGCTCAACAAAGGATAAAATGTCAAGATTTGGAGCTAGCACGGTGTAATCCAAGGAGCTTTTGGATCAAGCTTGGACCAAGTCAAGAAGATGAGAAGCCTTCAAGTGAAGACTTCAAGAAAATGAAGACTTGTGTCTAGGTATAAGATTTAGTTTTTGTTTTAGTTAAAAATGTAAAGGATAGATAGTTGGTGGATTGCTCAAGTATATCTTACACACACACTCTTGATAGAACTCTTGATAGAATTGCTTTCATAAAAGATTTTTATGTTTAGAAAAGAATTTTTATTTAGTAAAAGATTTTCTTTGTGACACTATATATACCTTGATTTTTGGTATTTCTATCATGTATATCTTTTCAACCATAACCAAGTTTAGAGCTTAATGTCAAAAACATAGATATTACATTATGATTGTGTAGTGGATCATATCCATACACACTATGCTTTAAAATGAAATCAAATATCTTGTTTTTATATTTTGTTAAGTTATGAAAACCAAGTTTGAAAAATACATGTTTTGATTTTTGATAAATTTGCAAGACGCTGAAATGATATGAATATGTTGATATATGTCTTGAAAATTTTTTTTATCACAAGTTTGGTTTTCAATATAATGTTAAAACAAGTTTATGGAATTTTTAAAGTGTTAAAAGATTTTAAAATTAATTTTTAAACCAGTTTTTCAGACCTGGAACTGGCTGACAGGCTGGTCCGGTCGACCGAGCGGTCGACCGCACCATGGTCCGGTCGACCCACGGTCGACCGGCGTGCACAGACTTGTGCGTGTCTGGTAGCACAGTGGTCCGGTCGACCGGACGGTCGACCGCTGCAGAGAGTTCTGCTCTCTGGATTTCTGGGTCGACCGGGCGGTCGACCGGAGGCTCCAACGGTCAGATTTTCGACCGTTGGCGGTCGACCGGGCGGTCGACCGGCAGCTCTGACAGACCCCAACGGTCATATTTTTCTGACCTTTATAAAAGGGGGTTTGGTCATTGTTTTGAAAAAAGATTTGAGGAGAGCTTTGAGCTAGTTTTTCCCAGACTTTTTAAAGGGTTTTCTCCACAAAATAGTGAGCAAATATTTCCTATCTAAAGGGAAGATTTTATCAAGAGTGTAAAAGAGATTTCTTTGAGTTTTTCCTCCACCTCTCACATCCTTGTTTTTCTCACACCACACTTGAGCTATCCATTGATTATTCATCCTATAGGTGTGTTGTAGTGAGAGTGCTTTAGGTGATTAAAGTGTTGTGATCACCAAAGATCTTTTCTTTATTCTTTGAGGAGATGGGCAAGTGTGCTCGTCGTTGTTTCGAGTTCGGGTGCGGACTTGTTGTACGAGGTGCGGCCTCGGCGAGCCGGTGGGCTTGCGGTGTGTACGGGACTAGGGAGTCCGAGGGCTTGTAGGTGTTGCGGCACCGAGGAGAGATCCATTGGGATCTTGCATAGTGGAAATCCTTCGTGTGTCGAAGGCGGGGATGTAGAGCAAGTGTGCTCGAACCTCGAAACATACCCTTGTGTTTGCGATTGCTTACTCTCTCTCTCTTTGTCTCTTTTATATCTTGCATTCAATTATTGTCTATCTTTATATGCTTGATATATTCCTTGTGCTTAATTGATATACTTGCGTGGGATTGTTGCTAACACTTGTATTCAACCAAGAGAGCCAACGCGGCACCTCAACCCATTCAAGGGGAATCTAGAGGAGTTTGTCCAGAGCCCTTCACGGGGAATTCGGCAACACTCTTGTGTTATACATAGTGTTTAGTGTAAAAGTTTTAATTTGGTCATAATTGTTTTTAGCTTCCACATTATTTGCATAATTCATCTTTAAGTGACCATTATATTAGCCATCACCTATTCACCCCCCCTCTAGGTGAACTCACACAATATAGATAAGAATGAACACGCAAAGAGAGTAAATCACCCACGTGTTTGTCCTAACTATATGCTATGCAATATGTACACCTCCGTCAAGATCACAACAACAGAAGAATAAAATATAATATATTGGAAAGAAAATTGACACATGCCTAGATGCAAATGTCTAACCGTTTTAAAACAGCCAATTATTGTATTTTAGTTCTTAAAATTATTACAGTGCACAGGTAATATAAACAGAAACTAGTAGCAGAATATAGTGATATACAAGAATTTATCCAACCATACAAAAACAAGTGTGAACTTTGTAATACTAGAAATTTGACCTGCACACTAAAAACAAAAAAGAAAAGTTAATAAAACGTGAAATCAAACCGTTCCGATCCCCAACAACAACACCAAAATTTGATCGAGGGAAAACCGCGCACGAAAAGTGTATGTTTTGAAATCACGAGTTAAAAGTGGGTGCTTTGGCTTCCTCGATACTTTCATTATAGCATAGAGTCTAAAAGGGTCGAATCCACAGGGACGGGAAGCGATAAAAACTTTACCGATATGTTCACGTATGTGTTAAAGTTTCTTCAAAGTTTTAAAGAATGAAAAGAAAGAAAACAAAGAGTGAAAAGTGAAGAGTACGGTGAACCACGAAGAAGTGGGAAACATAGAAGGAAAGGTTTTTGTGAATTTTGTTTATATATCTAAAACAAAGTAACAAGAGAAAGAAAACCCATGGCTACTAACCACTAATGGCTCCACTAACTATACTAACCTCTTAGTGATAGTTGCCTCACATATATCCTTGGCCATCACTAGTCCTTGGTTCAAGAGCGTTTCAAAGCATGACCCATAAGATAACTTTCACATCCAAACTCAACAAAATAAGTGCAAATTACACTTAAACCATCAAAACTAAATAAGAAAAAGCATGAAATAAAGTAATGTTAGCTTGTTAGAGAGTTAGGATGTTATAGTGTTAGAATCCATCATCATGAGCCATCAAGGGCTCTTGCAAGAGCAAGGCTAAGTAGAGGTTATTAGATTCATGTGGATTATCAAGTAAGAAATTAGCAAGTTAGTGGTTAGTAATTAGTTGACATGAGAGAAAATTAGCTAAACATATAAAAAGAGTTAGAGAGAAGAAAACAAAGAGAGATAAAGAGAGAACCTTTCATAGATTGTCACCTTCTAACAAGCAATCTTACTTCCACCCATGTACCACTCTCTTTCCTATTACAAGATCTACAAGAAATGAAAAATACAAAGAGAAAGAAGAAGAAAAACTAACCTAAACTACCCTAAAAACTACATGGAAAGAAAATCCTAAAAACTATCCTAAAAACTCCTCTAAACTCCTCTTCCTTCTGCTCTGGAAATCTCAGGGTATATATAGGTGAAACGGGACACCAGGGAGCCTGTTTTGGAGCCATGCGTCAAATCACGACGCGCTGCTCCACGACATTGCCACGAAAACGCTGCAATTGCCGCGTTTTTGTGACAATTCTAGGGCGGCGCGCGCGATGCCGCCTGCTGCGTGCCCCCTGTCCGCCCCCTGTCGACTGTATATCCTGGTTTCTGGATTTGGACCCCCAGTTTTGACGAAACCACCCTTCAAAGTCAATGGCTATTCTTGTAGGCTTTTAATCACCAATTTAATGGGATTTTGGGCTTCTTCATCATTTTATGCTATAGACTTAGAAACATGTAAGAGAGGTATTATTAACAGGATTTAATATTAAATATATGTGAAGATGTTCTAGGAAATATACAATTTTAGAGACTAATTAATTATCACCTAACATGCTACTACTTGACACCTGCCTCTGTTATGACGTGACTTATCACCTGTCATCTATCATGTTAACACTTGACATGTGATTATCACATTTACAGGAATCCTGTACCTGTTATCCTGTATCAGATACAGTAACCTGCTATCCTGTATTATATACACAGTGACCTGAATCTATAGCACTCATGTACTCCTGTTATACATATACACATGTAGTCCTAAATTTCTGATCTTGTCCTGCTCCTATTATTCCCGCAAATTGATAATTACATAATAAATTATAATAAGACAACTTGTACCGCGTTTGGGGGAAACTGATGGGTCCTAAATAGTTATTTTTATGGTGGTCATATCGAGTCACACGTGGCCACATACTTGAGGGATCATCTGGCGGCCACCGGAGATTCTGTGGGGTGCACTGGCACCCCTACTCCTCCTGTTTATTCCTGCCAGGTATGCACACGCCCCAGGCTTATTTCTATAGGATCTGCGATACTCTATTCCTATTTGGGCGTACAATAAGTGTCGGTACCTAGCAGTACATTTTGGCTCAGCATTGGATACTCCTGGACCGTTGCCCCATGCATGTACGGGCCCATTCTAAACACGATTCATCGAACTCCATCAGTTTTCAAATAACTTGCTCAATAAGTTGTAAGTAAAAGTATATGGAATGGGATGCATATTGAAGCCTAAAACTTAGATGGCCTAATTATAATAAGATGCTAATATATAATTTGTTGTGTTATTTTGCAACTTGGGTTGTATATGCTCAGATTACGGTGACATGGGATAAAGGTATATAGTTGAGAGTTTCCTTATTTGGATTATTCCTTCGATGTACTAGTCTCATAGAGCCGTGACCTAAGCTTATACGATTGATTTTGCTCGTATTCGATTTTATTCAGTTTTATCAGTTTTATTGTTTTATGTTAGATTAGGTGATATCTAGTGTTGCCTAATCTGCTTTACTTACCGTCTCCTTACTTACTCTGTATGCATGTGCTCACGACACAGTTTCAATGTATGCTTTTTTATTTGATTTATCGATACACATGTGCTTATCTTTACACGCCACTTGGTATTCGCAACACTAATCGTTGGGGAGTTCTGACTTTCCTGGATCCGCATGTACACGTTTCAGAGCTTAGAGCTTGTGAATTCTATCAGTTGCTGATCAGCGTAGCGCAATGATAGCGTGGATCATCGGCAGACCGTCTGAGCCCTATCCTTCTAGGCCCCGTGCTCAACTCTCGAGTTTTCCTGTTGTAACTCGTGAGCGTTATTTGTACTGTTTATACTTGTATATCTCTTTGTATTCTCACATTTGCGCTTATCGGTGATGTAATATTCTTGTAATATTATGTCACATCTGGTGATAACCTTATAACTGCACTCATGTGTTGGAATGTATGAAGCACCACATATTTTTGTACTCTGATTCTCACTTGTACTAATGCTTAGCATATATACGTGAGGGTATTTTCGACCGACGTATATACGTCACAGTAACGTCTCCGTACCCGCGGGATCGGCGTTACAGCTTTGGACTTTTAGTTGGATTTATAGCACTTGAATTAGCACTTCGACTTTTTAGTTGGATTACAAGGACTTGAACTAGATGGTTTTTAGTTGAATAATTTAGATTAATAACTAGGACAATTTTATAAGAGTATTTATAGTATGATATTATTCATTATATGATTGTATTAAATGTAATCTAACATTGCTTAACTATTTTTATTGAAATAACATCAATAATATTTTTAAAGTAATTGTTATTGATTATTAGTTATTATTAGATATTATTGATATATGAAATATTTCTCTACAACCACCTGCTTTACTTCATAATTAGAAAAAAAACTCAATGTCATAATTTGATTCACTACAGTCTCATCCACGTCAGCATAAATTGATTCTTCCCAACCACCACTTGTTTATATATTTTTAATTCCTATTTTATCCTTTCCCATTGTCCCTGATGTTGTTCTCCCCTCAACCTTGACTCTGACGCAGAGTAATTCATGGGTCGACCTACGTGGTCAGGTCGTCTGGGGGGTAGAAGAGGGGCGGGGAGCCCCCTCCCAGGGTTGGGAATGGAGCCCCTGAATTTTTTTTTTGGGATCAACTTTTTCACATATCTCGTTTTGTCCGTGCTTCGCAATGAGTTCTGTGAGAAAACTCAGAAATATGGCATTTTGTGAGGACTGCGTTCATGGTCGCAGTCCTCACAAAAACTCAAAAATATGGCATTTTTTGTTGGCCCAGAGGCCCTTCACTCTAGTTTTGATGATGATTAACTCATATAGTTATAGTTTACTAATAATCTTGTGATATTTAATTTCAGATATTTAATCAAGATATTAGTAGGTGATTAGCTTCAACAAAGATGTTTTGGAGCTTTCACATGGTGATTCAAGAGCTCGAGCGTCAAGTTCACATCTAGCACTCAGTTGGAGTCAAGCTCGGTGGATCACGTTCGGATTGAGTCAACTTGGAGATGGCGTTTTACAAGAAGACTTTGGTTTATTTAGTATAGTTTGTTTAGATCTCATTATAAAGATTAGATAGTGTGATATGCTCAGGTTCACAACACACACATGTTTTAAGTTTTAAGTTTCATGTTTTGTGTTTTGATTTTCGGTTTAACCGACCTTGGCTTTTAAGTCAAAAACATAGATATACTATATTTCATCTATATTGGATTCTATCCATATACAACATGCTTCAAAGTTGTTTAAATATCATGTTTTTGTATTTACATATGTTTTAAAAAAAATAGTTTTCCATTTCAAAAATTCTATTTTTGGAAAATACAGTTTTTGGTTTAAGGCAAATTTCAAATCTCACAAAAATGGTTCAAATAGTTTGAAATATGTGTTAAAATTTTATCACACATATTTTTATTTTAAAGATATAATAAGAACTGATTTTTGTGAAATTTATGTGATTTATTTGATAATAAAAAAACCTAAGTTTTTAAGTCTTATAATGGCTAGATTGGCTGTCTGCCGTTGACTGGACCGGTCGACCGTAGCAGAAGTTGGTCGACCGGTGCGATCGACCGACGTGCACAAGCGTGCACGCCAGTTTGAGCTGGTGGGCCAGTCGACCGGGTCGGTCTACCGTCCAGAGAGCTCTGTTCTCTGAAAATGACCCGGTCGACCTGATCGGTCGACCGGCAGAGAGCTCTGCTCTCTGTATCTAGTCTCGGTCGACCGAGCCGGTCGACCGGTGGGCTCAACTATCAAAAATATGACCAGTGTGCCGGTTGACCGCCCGGTCGACCGGAAGGGCATTTTAGCCCTTTCCAGCTGCCAATGGGCAGAATTTTGTGAGGGCTATAAATACCCCCCATTTGAGTTTGTTTTTAACAAGATTTTAAGAGCAAAAATTCTCATTCTTTCTAGTATTTATATACAAGTTTTCAAAAGAATTTTTAAGCCAAAAGATTTATCTTTATTTGTTTAAAGGGTTGGAAAAATCAAGAAAAGGAGAAGTCTTTTGGGATTATTTTTTATCTTCATTTTATATCTATTTTAGAAGTTTTCCCAAGAGTTTTTCTTTGTGTTTTTGATTTTCAAACTCTTTATATTCTCACACTTGAGCTTATCCATCTATCCTATCTATTAGGATCTAGTTTTGTGAGAAAGATTTGGTTTGTGGTTGAGAGAGGCCACCAAGTTGTAAACCTTCCATTTATTGTGATATCCCTCTAGTGAGAGGTGATAGTATTGGTATCCCTCTTGTGTAGAGGTGATCGTGGAGGTTGTGTTGGAATCCCTCAAGTGTGAGGTGATTGAGTTTGTTGGTACCCCTCTAATGAGAGGTGGATATTGTGTTGGTTTGTGCCTTGCCTCTAAGTGTAGAGGTTGTATTTGTTGAAGAGAGGAGTTGTGTACTCCCGATTGTATTTTCTCAAAATCCTCAGTGAAGGTTCTCTGTGTGGGAAGTCCTATGTAGACGAGTTAGTGAAAATTCTTCTGTGTGAAGGCGGGGACGTAGAGCTGTGTGCTCGAACCTCGAAACATATCTCGGTGTGTTTGCGTTTGATCCACTTTCTCTAACTTTCTCTCTCTTACATTGTGCATTGCATCTTATTGTCATATCATATACACATGCTTGGTTGATTGTGTGCCCATACTTGTGTTAAACTAAGAGAGTTTCATATAGCACCTCAAACTTTATTCAGAGGAATCAAGAGGAGTTAGTCTATAGCCCTTCACCGGGAATTCGGCTACACTCTTTGGTTACACTAAGTGTGTTGCATTAAGTTTTTATATTCCGCATTATTTGTCGTTAGATTAGCCTTACACCTATTCACCCCCCTCTAGGTGTACTTTCAATTGGTATCAGAGCCTACCCTCCTGATATTAGGTTTAACCACTAAGAAGTGTGATCTTGGTTGCTAATCTAGTATTTGCATTTGCACACTTATATTGTTTACACTCATGGATTATCTTGCACCTCCCATGTTTGATGTTTCTAACATCAATATGTGAAAGCTTAGAATGAGTATGTACCTAAAGACCCTAGGCTTACATGTTTTCCTTACCGCTACCAAGAAATCCTATCTTGGTAATAGCAAACATATAGAGGCCAATGCACAAGCCCTAACGGCACTTAGAAGCACGCTTAATAAAGAATATCTTATGTTAGTTTCTCATTGTGATTCCGCTTTTGCAGTGTGGAACACTTTGACCTCCTCCGAGCTTCAAATGCTAAACATTATGGAGAAGGAATCTAGTGGAGAAGAATCCAAACAACGTTGCTACATAGTCCAAGGGAATGACTCCCTTGAGGTATATTCGGAATCTCAACTAGATGATTGTGCTAGTTCTTCGGCGATGATCATATTGATGCCGATACTTTAAATGAAGAACTATCAATTGTTTGTGAAAAATTGCCTAAAAAATATAAAGTTTTGAAAAGAAAAGCTTTGGATTAAATAAAGGAAATAAAGATTTATTTTCAAAACTTGAGTTGGCTTTGCAAGAGAAGGTTGAGTTTTCAAATGAATGTGACTCTTGAAATCCCAACTTGAACTTGCCTAAAAGAAAATGAAATTTTGAAAAATAAAAATGATTGTGAAATTGTTTGAAGAAAAATGAGACTTTAACTTCAAAACTCTATTTTGTATTAAAGAGAATAATTCTTTGAAAAACAAAATTAATTTGATTTCAAAAGAATTAGAAGTCTCCTTAAATGAAAATAAATCTTTGAAAAATGATTTAGATACACATGTTTCCATGCTAGTATAGTTTCACCACCTAGTGTATCTATTGCATGCACCTCTTCTCTATTGTTGAAAATGATATTTGTATGCTTAAGAAGAGTGTTGATTGTTTAGGCTCTACTTTGAGCCAATGTGCTTTGAACCACACACGTTTGGAATCCATGATTCGAAAGAAACAAGTTCCACCTATGCATGCACACAAATCACGGCATACACATGCTCCTCACGTTCATACACACAACACTATATATGCTCATGTGTACACTTGTACACATTGTGGACGTAAGGGCCACCTTGCTAAGTTTTGTTATGATAGAGTACATGATGAAAATTAGCAAATAATTTGTTTGAGTTAGGAAAGGTGCTAACCCCCATGGACTCAATAGAGTTTGGGTACCAAAGACCACTCCTATTTATTTGATGTAGGTGTGGGCTCGCACATGACGTGAGAGTGATGGTGCCTTGAGGTGGATACGTTCCAAGCTTAATGGTGACTATTTAGATGCATCACTTTCAAGGAGAGTTTGGTGGGAGGATCACCTTGTTTGAAGACATAGAGATGTACCCTCATGGTTTTGGTAACAATTTCTAACTCCCATTATATTTACATGCTTCCATTGTTGATTTTAGCATGTTTTGATGTTTCATGATTATTATGATAAATGTCATAATAATTAGATTAGTGATATACATAATTAGTATTTGAGATACACGCATGATTATATGGACCATTATTTTTGTGCACTCACTTTAGTTTAACTATTGTGTATGTCCTAGTTCTAATACATGTGTATTTACATAATGATCATATTGGTTTATGTTTCATTTATACTTCATGATTGATTACATGTTTAGATTTTAGTTTTCATTAAAACTTGAGTATATACTTGTACAACTAATGAGCCACAAATGATTATTATATGTTTGTACTTGATTGCTCATTTGTACTTATTAAATGTACTAGTATAGCCTAGTTTTGATGATTCATGCATTTTGACTTGTATTCTCTATTTTTATGCATGTTTTCATGTTTATGTTTTAGTTTCATGTATATGTTAAATTGTTAAAAACTAATGGATATACATGTATACCATTGAGTCATTTTGCGTTTCATGCAAATTCTTATTCAGACTCATTTGTGTTTATGGATATGTATGTATACTTTTAGATTTAGACTAAACATACATATGCCTTGGAGTTAGCATTATTTTAATGAAAATTAAATTTTGATGATTCTCATATTTTTTTAAGGAATTTCATCATTGAGCCTTATTGCCTATTTTCATGACTATGTCTTTCACACAAAACTTATACACTCATATTATTTGATGTTTTCTCATGATTTTATTTTCATGAGTATTATATGTGTTATATAGACTTTGAGTGTCATTGGTTGAGTGATTTTCATGGTTTCATAGAATATATTCTTATTTTATTCCTTGCTTGAAGGATTTCGTGCTAGTTTACAATTTTATCATATAACTAGTTGCGTATTCTTCATTTGGTAGAGTTTTCAATTGTGCTAAAACTATTTTCAAATTTATTTTGAAAACCCCTACCCATTCAAGGGCGGTGGTTGGGCGACCATGCCTATATACATTATTGAAAATCTATTTAAACATGTACATGAAATGGGTGGTAGAGAGTATGAGTTATGCACTTGATTCTTATTGTGTTTTCAATTGGTATCACAATTGATATTTATTTTGTATACTCATATTTATTTCTATATATGTATGCTTCAATTTCAAATAGTATCAATTTCGATTGGTATTATATTTTCATACATATATATGTGTTTTGATTGTGCTTACTGTATCTCTATATCTTTAAGCACAAATTTGGTTATACTAAGTTTGATTTAGTCCTTAATGACAATTATTTTCAACTTGGTATCTTATACAAGCTTATGCATCGTTTTCATTAGTATTTCATAAAGGGGGAGAAAATTATGTTTTACTTTTCAATCGGTTTTGTTACCTTTGGTATCTTACTCCCACTCTTTATGTTGAAAAATGATATATTAGTTTCATTTTGTTTCCTATGCTCCTAATGAAAATTATTTTCAATTGGTATATATTTCATTTTCAATATTGGTATCAAGAATCTTATATTGATAGTATTCTCTATTTGGTATCTCTATTGCAAAATGACTTTAGTGTTAACCAAAAAGATTGGTTTATGTTTTTCAAATGGTATCAAAAGTATAAAATATTTTCAATTGGTACTAATTTTTTTTACAATTGGTATCAAGATTACCTATATGTTTATATCTTTAATTGATATCAAAATTTTGTTGTTTTGTTTATTTTCAATTGGTATCATAAATTGGTATCATGATGTTTTGATGTATACCTCCGTACTTAATTGATATGTCTTTCAATTTGTATCATTTTGATTTGTATTGCTTATATGCAAGGAAAGCTTAACATCTTCTCTATATATAGATTCATGTTGAGTGTATGTCATATTGAAGTAATTGACCTTTCTTTGATATGTAGTACACGTGTGTAGAGGGAGCTTCACATCTCCTTTTGTACATTGCATATTAGCTTTATGTGGTTAGGGTTTAATCATCTCTTTTCATATAAATGCATGTATGCAGGGGGAGTTAACTTCACGTCTCTCCTCTTCATGAATGTATATATAGCATATATACTTTTATTGTTTTGATTTATGCAAAAAGGGAGAAAAATATTATTTATGTCCTTTTATTGTGTGTACCCCTTTGTTGACGATTGACAAAAAGGGGAGAGATATTTTAGAGTTTGATATATGCATGTTTGTTTATATATTTTTTTTATATGCATACGTGTTTAAATTTGTTATCCTTTACCATTGGTATCAAAAGGCATCTTTTGTTGGTATTAGTATCAAGAGCATCTTTTAGTTTGTTGGTATCAAGAGTTTTTATTGGTATCAAGGGCAACATTATTTTTTAAAGAAATTTTTATTGGTATCTAGAGCAACATTGCTTTTAAAAACATGTTTATTTTAGAATAGAGTCTTTATTGGTATTAAGAGCAACATTATTTTTAAGAACATTTTTATTTTAAAATTGATATCAAAAGCATGTTTATTTCATTGGTATAAAAGATCATGTTTGTTTCATTTCCTTATTTTATACATGTTATGCATATTTATGTGAGCATTCATTGAATATCTTATTGTTATTGCTATGTATGAGTTAAGGGGGAGCTTCTATGACGCTAACTTTAATCCATGCATATATGACTCCATGAGTTTTGTCATCATCAAAAAGGGGGAGATTGTTGGCCCAGAGGCCCTTCACTCTAGTTTTGATGATGATTAATCATGTAGTTATAGTTTACTAATAATCTTGTGATATTTAGTTTCAGATATTTAACCAAGATATTAGTAGGTGATTAGCTTCAACAAAAGGTTTTGGAGTTTTCACATGGTGATTCAAGAGCTTGAGCGTCAAGTTCACATCTAGCACTCAGTTGGAGTCAAGCTCGGTGATCACGTTGGGATCGAGTCAACTTGGAGACGGCGTTCTACAAGAAGACTTCGGTTTGTTTTAGTATAGTTTGTTTAGATTCTCATTGTAAAGATTAGATAGTGTGATATGCTCAAGTTCACAACACACACATGTTTTAAGTTTTAAGTTTCATGTTTAGTTTTGGTTTCGGTTTAAACCGATCTTGGTTTTTAAGTCAAAAAACATAGATATACTTGTTGGCCCAAAGGCCTTCCACTCTAGTTTAATGATGATTAACTCATGTAGTATGTGTACTAATAATCTTGTGTTATTTAGTTTCAGATCATTAATCAAGTTATTAGTTGGTGAAAGCTTCCACACATCTTCACATGTTGATTCAAGAGTCCGAGCGTCAATGATCACATATAGCACTTGCTCGATGGATCAAGGAGTTTTGGGATCGAGTCGGCTTTGGAGTTTGCGCTCTACAAGAAGACTTCGGTACCACAGTTTAGTTTTGTGTTAGATCCAAATTGTAAAGATTAGAATAGTATGATAATGCTCAAGTTCACAACACACACGTTTCATGTTTTGAATATTGGTTTTTGGTTTTTCGGTTTTAGGTTTAACCGGTCTTGGTTTCATGAATGGATAGATCAAAATAAGTTTACATGGTTTAATGTATATATGATTTGTTCTATATACATGCATGCTTAATTTCCTAGACAAACTTAGTTTTGACTCCCTTATTCATGTGTTATATGTTTGGTATTTTTGACAAAACATATTTTGGAATTAATGACAAAAACTATGATATATATTGTTTCATGTATATTAGATTTCTATCCATATGCATCATGCTTAAGTGTGTTTAAATATCATGTTTTTGTATTTGGAAGAGTTTTGGACAAAACGTATTTTCTACTCAACATCCAAGTTTTAGAAAATACAGTTTTTGGTTTTTGGTAAAAATGATTAGACACAAAAATAGTTCATATTGATTGATATTTGAGCTAAACTTTTTACCACATGTTTATATATCAATGCAAAAAATGATTAAACTATTTTTGATGATTTTTAGAAAAGATAAAAGAATTTTTAAACATATTTCTAACTGAATTTTCTGTTCCAGGCTTCAACCAAGTCGACTAGTAACCTGATTAGTCGACTAGGGCTGAGGTCGATCGACCGGGCCGGTCGACCGACGTGCACAAATCTGTGCACGTTTGGCAGCTTTAGGACGGTCGACCGGGACGGTCGACCGGACTGAGAGCAGAGCTCTCTGTTTGTTTCGGTCGACCGGGGCCGGTCGACCGGTAGCTGCCAACGGGCAAAAATTGACCGTTGGACGGTCGACCGGACCGATCTACCGGCAGTGGTATTTTGGCCAAATCTGCTGCCAACGGCTAGTTTCCAGATTTGTCTATAAATACCATTTGCAAGAGTTTTTCTCTAAGATTTTGTGCGAATTTTCTTTACTCTCTGGTGTTTTCACAGCAATCAAAAGAAGTTTTTGGATTCAAATGAATAATCTTTTTGGTGTTTTTATTTAGGGTTTGAAAAATCAAAGAAAAGGGATTTTGGGAAAAGCTTTTGTTTGAACTTCACTATCTTCATTTTCTATATTTCCCAAGATTTTCTTTGAGTTGCTGGTTCAAATCCCTTGATTTTCTCCACACTTGAGCTAAAATCTACTATCTTTCTATAGGATTTTTGTGTGAGAGAAAGAGATTGTTTGTGGTTGCTTGAAACCACTAAGTAGAAAGAAGTTGTTTGTGGTTGTTGTTTAGACCACCAAGTTAAAAACCCAATCTTTGTTGGCTTGTGCCTTGGGTTGTATCCCTCAAGTTGTGAGGTGATCCTGTGTGTTGCTTTGTGCTAATCCCTCGGGTTGTGAGGTGATTGTTTGCTGGATTGGAGCTTGCCTCAAGGAGGAGGTTGTTGTTGTAAAGAGAGGAGTTGGGTACTCCTTGTGAGAGTCCTTTGTGGACTAGCTAGTGGATTGGAAATCCTTCGTGTGTCGAAGGCGGGATGTAGAGCTGGGTGCTCGAACCTCGAAACATATCTTGTTGTTTGCGCTTGATCCATTGACTCTCTCTCTATCTCTCTCTTTACTTTGTGCCTTGCAACTATTCATATTGTGCATTCATAATTGCTTGGCTTGGTTGTGTGTGCATCATTTGTTGATCACACTTGAGTGTATTGCATTAAGTTTTTAAATTCCGCTTTGAGTTGACTAGATTAGCATTATCACCTATTCACCCCCCTCTAGGTGATCTTTCAATACTATATTTCATGTATATTGGATTCTATCCATATATAACATGCTTCAAAGTTGTTTAAATATCATGTTTTTGTATTTACATGTGTTTTGAAAAAACGGTTTTCCATTTCAAAAATCCTATTTTTGGAAAATACGGTTTTGGTTTAGGTAAATTTTCAATCTCACAAAGATGTTCAAATAGTTTGAAATATGTGTTGAATTTTTATCACACATATTTGTATTTCAAAGATATAATAAGAACTGATTTTTGTGAAATTTTTTTTATTTTATGAGATTTATTTGATAATAAAAACCTAAGTTTTAAGTCCTTTAATGGCTAGACTGGCTGTCTGCCGGTCGACCAGATTGGTCACCTTCGGTCGACCGTCCAGAGAGCTCTGCTCTCTGGAAAAGGCCCCGGGCGACCGGATCGGTCGACCGGCAGAGAGCTCTGCTCTCTGTATCCAGTCTTGGTCGACCGAGCCGGTCGACCGGTGGGCTCAACGGTCAAAAATATGACCGTTGGCCGGTCGACCGCCCGGTCAACCGGAAGGGCATTTCAGCCCTTTCCAGCTGCCAACGGGCAGAATTTTGTGGGGGCTATAAATACCCCCCATTTGAGATTTTTTAATAAGATTTTCAAGAGAAAAAATTCTCATTCTTTCGGTATTTATATACAAGTCTTCAAAAGAGTTTTTAAGCCACAAGATTTTATCTTTATTTGTTTAAAGGGTGGAAAAATCAAGAAAAGGAGAAGTCTTTTGGATTATTTTTGATCTTCATTTTTTATCATTCTAGAAGTTTTCCCAAGAGTTTTTCTTTGTGTTTTTGATTTTCAAACTCTTTTATTCTCACACTTGAGCTTATCCATCTATCTATCTATTAGGATCTAGTTTTGTGAGAAAGATTTGATTTGTGGTTGAGAGAGACCACCAAGTTGTAAACCTTCCATTTATTGTGATATCCCTCTAGTGAGAGGTGATAGTATTGGTATCCCTCTTGTGTAGAGGTGATCGTGGAGGTTGTGTTAGAATTCCTCAAGAGTGAGGTGATTGAGTTTGTTGGTACCCCTCTAGTGAGAGGTGGATATTGTGTTGGTTTGTGCCTTACCTCTAAGTGTAGATGTTGTATTTGTTGGAGAGAGGAGTTGTGTACTCCCGATTGTATTTGCCCAAAATCCTCAGTGGAGGTCCCTGTGGGGAAGTCCTGTGTGGACGAGTTAGTAGAAATCCTTCTGAATGAAGGCGGGGACGTAGAGCTGTGTGCTCGAACCTTAAAATATATCTCGGTGTTCGCGTTTGATCCACTTTCTCTAACTCTCTCTTACATTGTGAATTGCATCTTATTGTCATATCATATATACATACTTGATTTGATTGTGTGCCCATACTTGTGTTAACCAAGAGAGCTTAATATAGCACCTCAACTCTTTTTCAGAGGAATAAAGAGGAGTTAGTCCACAGCCCTTCACACGGGAATTCAGCTACACTCTTTGGTTACACTAAGTGTATTGCTTAAGTTTTTATATTCTGCATTATTTGTCATTAGATTAACCTTACACCTATTCGCCCCCCTCTAGGTGTACTTTCAATTTTGTGAGGACTGCGATCATGGTCACAGTCCTCATAAAAAATCAAATATAGGATATTTTTGTGAATATTGCGACCATGATCTCAGTCCTAATCATGATCGCAGTCCTAATAAAGAGGACTGGATCATGGTCGCAATATATAAAGACTCAGAAACATGACATTTTTGTGAGGATTGCGATCATGATCGCAGTCCTCATAAATAGTGCATTTTATAAAGACTGCGATCATTATCGCAATCCTCAAAAAAATAGGGGTGCAATTATTTTGTGAGGACTGCGATCATAACCGCAGTTCTAAAAATAAGATATTTTTGTGAGAACTGCGATCATAGTCCCAGCCCTCTATACTGTGATCATTTTGTGAGGACTCATAGTTGCAGTCCTCAAGAATATATTATTTTCGAAGCGGTTCACTTTTTTGAAGCGATTACTTAGGAATTTCATCTGTCGCCGCTGATTAGCGCTTCAGCGTTTGACATGCTGACACACATCCTTATTTTAAAAAAAAAGGTGGTTGAAGTGAACAAAATTATGAAGCTGAGTTTTTTCTTAATTACGGTTCGACATAGGGACTGTAGCGAAATGCCCCTTGATATATTATATATTTTTCATAGTTAAATAACATTATATACTAAAACAAAAAATTATAGAATAGTTAGAATAAAATAAATCAACACAAACCAAAGTTTAAATACAAATAATGGATGTTCATAATTATCACTAACATTGACATGAGACTATTTATTATTATATCTTTTAAATATTCTAAGAAGGCTGCAATTGAGTTAGTATTGCTGCTAATTTCTTTTACGAAATTAATTATATTTATCACAAGATTACTATAAACATTTCATAATGAATAATAAAATAATAAGTCAATTTTACTTTATTATCTATAATTATTAATTAAAGATTAATTACTATTTAGTTAATATTTATTGGTAATAAATATTAACTTAATAACAATATTTTTATTAATTATTTTTTAATTTATTATTAAATATTATTATCAGTAGTTATTAATAATTACCATACTAACTAGTGTAAGATTAATTGGAGGGGAGAGAATATGGAGAATCCAAGTCCAAATGAAAAGTCCACAAGTTTTCACATGAACAAATTTTGATAGTTCAATTGGTTCAAATGTGCATACTTGGACTAAAATGTTGGACTTCAAAAGTCTAGTCTAAGTCTCAGTCCTAGTAACAAATAACAATAGATGTTGAAATCCAAATCCCAGTCTCAAATCAATAACACTAGATTTAAAATCTAAATCTCAGTCCCAAAGTAATAACACTAGATTTCAAAATCAAAATCTCAACCCTAAACCAATGACACCAAACTTTGAAATCCTAAAAATTATCTGAGTCCAACTCGAGAATTCCGAACCGATTAGATTTTTAAATAGATGCTTTGGTCAAACTCGGTAATTAGTTTTTTTTATTTATTAAACTTTATCATCTTAATATAAATAGAAATCCTAAACCTTTTGGTATTAGGGTTAACCCATTTTGTATTAGCACTAAACCAATATTACTACTATTACCACCACCACAATTACTACTCCTATTTTCAAATTGAAAACTATTTTTTTAATAGAGAATTCGAATTTTTCTAGAGCAAAATATAAAATAGAATTACTAGTTATTAATTATTAAATATGAAATAGATTGATTACATTCTTAACATTTATATTAGATTAGGATAAATTTCTATATGTTCTTAGAACAAATAGACTTTAGTATGAATTACAGACTATTCAAAATCTTAATATTTATTAAGTTAGCACTCTGAATAAATTAGTTAAACTCAAATTTTAAGTTGAGATTCGATTGTTGAGAATCTAATTTTTTAACTAGATATTCAACTACTTCTTGAACAAGAAAGTAATATATAACAAGTTATTGATTGATTAGAAAACTCTAATTATATTCTCAATATTTAAGTTAGATATTTTAAGAATAATTAAATTGTAATATGAACTATAAATTATTTAAAAATAAAAAAAATTAGATGTCCAATGTAGTCAATTAATATTAGTTAACAAGTAATTGGCTTCCTCTATTAAAATCCTACTTAAATTGATGTTCTAATTTGATAAGTTGCTTTCTTAATTACCTATATTCTAATTTGATATTGATCTAATTTTATCGTAGAAATCAAATTTAATTCAAAACTCAAATTTCTATGTAAAAACTTCCCATGGCTCCAACATAATCTAAATGTTTAATGCCTCTCCAATTCCAGAAGAAAATTGTTGGGGGGTTGTTCGTGATGGGACCTTTGCAACGGTGGCGCATAACTCTTGGATTGTACTCTAGCACTGGACATATGACATGCATTGTGTCCATCAATGTTCTGGTTCCTTCTTCAGTTGCCGTTTGATCGAAATGGCAGGTATACTTTTAAGACTATTCAGAACTTATTTAGTCCGAAATTGGTCGCTTGGGTTTTGTTAGTTACCCTAGCATATGTAACTCTTAAATGGATGTAGTGGGAGCGAATATTTCCACCTCAAAATGTGATGAAGGCACCCAGTGATTAAGACACCCACAAATGTGATAAAAACACTAAAAAAAAAAAAACCAAAAAAACTCAAATTACCCTCTTCTTATTCTCCTCCTCCTCCTCTCCCACCTTCGCCGACGATCCTCCGGCCTCCCCTCCTCCCCCTCGCCCTCCCCGGCATCCGCCTCCTCCCCCTCCCCCATCCCCAGCCTAGTCCTCCTCCTCTCCCTTCCCCCATCCCCCGCCTCCGCCCCCTCCCTCCGCTCCCCCCCCTCCCCCACTCGCCCAACCCCCTGCCCCTTTCCCTGATTTGGATCTGGCCGAACATCCAGATCTGGGGGGGGGAGGAGGGGGGAGCGAGGGAGGGGGGAGGGGAGCAGGTTGGGGATAGGGGGAGGAGGAGGCCGGGGAGGAGACGGGGAGGGGGGTGGTCGATAGAAGAAATAGGCATTTTGGACTTTGTGAAATTGTCCCCCCCAAAAAAAATAATAGCTCGCTTGTAATAATTTGTAGGGTGCCCTAGTAATTTTTTTTTGGTGGTGGGTGGGGGGGATTATCCGCTCCGGGATGTAGTTGGGTGGGGATCAACTGGTTCTAAGAGGGAGATTACGTCTAGAAGTGTATAAGACCTACTTGTTAACGTGGCGCGTTTCGTGACCAAGGAGTTAGACTGGTTATAAAAAAATAATTTTGGTCTGCGAATTAAGTTTTTCTAGTGCTATTTGCTCTGAGATAAATTATTGGTTTGTTTTTTAAACTAGTGAAACAATGATGTAATGTTCCATGATACTTGCTCTATATGCGGCCATACAAGTGACTGCTCTGCATGTGTTAAATCATTTTTAATGGCTGTGCAAAGAGTGACTCATGCCAGGTGGTGGTGTTCCCTGTCGCGATGATCAAGGTGATATTCTTCCAGCGAACGGGTGAATCCTTTGTTTGGCCTACTATGCCATTTACCGAGCTTTCTACAACGTGTGAAGTGATTCAAGTGACATGCTTTTTAACTGCAAGCTCAGAATGCATGTCTTGAAAGCAACTCTAGCATGGTGATGTGTTTTTTTTTTTTTGTAAGGAGAAGGATCTTCTGCTGGTTTGCAGCGGTGACGCTTGGTAATATTCAGGCAAGGACTTCTCATCATCAGAGTTTTTTTTTTTCAAAAACACATCAGTGAGAAAGTGTTCATTTATCAAAAAGAACAGCTCAAGGTTCAGTTGATATTTAACTCTTATAAATTAATTCAATTGATAACACAAAGAGGAATAGTCCTGTCACCTATCTGATTGCATATTCTAAACCGCGAGCCATACATCTTCGTCTTCTTCGATGTATCTCAGCCCCGATCCTTCTGCTTTGGATTCTCTCTAGACCCAACACCGTAATCAATTGTCAAGGACGCGTTGAAGGACTTGGGTATCATCCTAAAAAATTAATCTTACTGTGTCTTTTTTTTTTTGGTACCAAATTGAGGGATCAACAATATTGATCATCGACCTTACACACGACTAAGATCAATTGTAGAACTTGGGACACCATTCTAAAAGACTAACTTTCTATATGCAATTGTACAAATATTTATATAATCAAGATCATTCTCATGTTTAATCGATGTGGCACTATTTGTTCGATCAAATTCCAGCAATGTTTAGAACTGAAATTAAAATCGAAAAATCTGTATCAACATCTTATCATCTAGTTTTCGTTGGGAATTTTTTTTTTGAGGGACCCATGAACGGTGAGTTTCTCACTATTTTCCACCGCTAAAAGGTCGAAAACCTTTGGCTCACAAAAATGGTACTACTTGTGAGAACTCGTGCAATGATTCTAAATTTTCTTCACTAATCGAATCAAACGTGTTTTGTGTTTCTTCACTAATCGAATCAAACGTGATTTGTGAAAATAATAATATGACTCTACTGTATCAACCGCTACACTTTATTTTTTCGAACTATTTTTTGTCAAACAAACAGGGCCTGGACAAAAGCGCAGAAAACAAATCTTGACTCGCAATCACATGGCCTTTACAGCCCGTTTCTCAATCCAGCAATTGATGGCGTACGTCAACATTTAAGGCGCGGAAATCAAAATCTTAACAGAAAAACAATAATTACCAGTTTATCAAAATCCCAAGGTACTTTTTTTCCAACAGAAAAGAAAACCAGCAGTTTTAACAGAAAAAAGGAAAAAGAAGAGATAAAGCCAGCTCGAATCAAGTATGAAACTTCCCATATTAACCAAGAGATGCTCTCAGTTTCTCTCTCTGACCCAGCCCCCTCCTCTCTCTTCCCTGTTCCCAGCTGGAGGAACCAAAACCAACTCATCATCCATCCAAACCTAGCTAAATAATTTCATCTGAAACAAACTTTTTATAATCTCAATATCCATAATAATTAAACAACCACCACCATCACCATCTCTCTCTCTCTCTCTCTCTCTCTCCTCCCCCCCCCTCTCTCCACAAACTAAACTCACAATCAATACAATGCATGACCCATTCCCCATCCCCTCCTGCTTCTCGTCCGCCGACAAGTTCTCCGCTGACCCGACATCCGCATTCTCCGCCGGCACGGTGAAGCCGGGCCAGACCGTCGTGTCCTCGGTGCACCGCACCAAGATCGCTGGCCACAGCCGGCTCATCACCGTCACCTGGTGCCGGAACCTTCTAGCCCACGGCCTCTCCGTCTCCGTCCAATCCCCCGAATCGACAACCGAAAATGAAGGAACCACACGCGCTTGCAAGGTGGACCTCAAGCCTGGTACTTCTGGCGAAAGCAAGGCTCGAAACGCTTCAACATCGACGACGACGACCGCGTGCTCCGTGTTTTCTGGGACCTCCGCACTGCCAAGTTCTCCGGCGACCCGAGCCCCGCTCCGACTTCTACGTCGCCCTCGTATCCGACGACGAAGTGGTCCTCCTCCTCGGCGACTTGAGAAAGGAAGCCTACAAGAGAACTGGCTGCCGGCCCGCGGCGACCGAGGCCGCACTCGTCTCTAAAAAACAGCACGTGTTCGGGAAAACAAAGTTCTCCACGACGACGAGGTTTCAGGAGAGAGGGAAGCGGCACGAGGTGGCGATAGAGTGCGGGAGCAGCGGGGCCGGCGACAAGCTGGACCCGCAGATGGTGGTGAAGATCGACGGGCAGGTCGTGATTCACGTGAAGCATCTGCAGTGGAAGTTCAGAGGGAACGAGACGGTGTCGATGAACAAGGAGAGGGTCGAGGTTTACTGGGACGTGCATGACTGGTTGTTTAGCCCCGTCTCAGGCACGCCTCTTCATCTTCAAGCCGTTGCCGGCAGTGCATTCCTCAATGCTCACTTCTTCTTCTTCTTCTCTTTCTCTGATCAGCTCTCATGATCAAGGAGCTTCATCATCTAGCTTTTGCATGTTTCTTTATGCTTGGAAATTGAATGAGTGAATATGTTCCTTATTATTGTTAAGATCATCAAGTACAGGATAGAGGTTGTCAAAAATTAATTGGATTAATGTTGCTGAATTTGTTTCTTGTTTCTGGTGATTGATTCTGTTTGATTGGGAGAGGGAGAGGGAGAGGGAGAGATTTGGTGGGCACACATGGGTTGGGGCCCAGAGAAGTCTGCTACAGCTGTTGTTAAGGAAGATGGTGAGAGGTGACAGATGGATCACATTATCTTTTGGCTTTCTTCTCTGCTCTATTATAAATAGATTTTTCTTTTCTTTTTTCTTTTAAGAACAAGGAGGTTGCCTTCAAGTGTAAAATGCTCACCTTTCACAAATCTTCATATGAGAGATTATTCAAATTAGTATTCTCTGAAAGGCAAACTCAAAATCTGACCTACAAGCCATTTATAATTTCAAAGGGTATATGAATATATTTGTTTTGTTGTATCTTGCCACCTGTTGCAAGTGCTCTTGTATATCAGAAGATACCAATTCTTTTTCATATTACACGTGGACATTTTTCATATTGGGCTGGGAAATCTTTTGTGATTTCATGCTTAACAACTTATTTTTTGAAGAATAATAATAACGTGTTTAACATTATTTTTTGAATAACTGGATATGACATTGGAATTCCGATATTCATAGCATGCCTTTATCCTCCTTTGAGACTAACTTCACAAAAAATTAAAAAAAACAAAAATAACATAGAATGCTCTCATCTATTTTGATCAATGTATAAGTTAGCTTCACAGCCATTTGTGACCTACTAAGGTTCAATTTCGTTTTTAGCGAGCCCTATAACCTAAAAGGTCATGATATTAGAATTTTTTTTTCGTGAAGTATCATTTACGCCGTGGACTTAAAAACCACCTTCTGTTTGTTGCGTCCTCCGGAGATTCAAAACCACAATCATAGCTATCAAGAACAAGCACAATAGAAAAGAACAGAGAACAAAATAGAGAGTACGAGATTTAACGAGTTTCGACAAATTGCCTGCGTCCTCGGGGCAGAAGGGAGAAATATCTTATTAATCAAATCACCAATACACGTTATAAATAAAATACCAAGACTCTCAATAAATATAGCCTCAAGAAAACCAATAGAAATAAACCCAATCAGATTAATAATCCTCTTCAAATGGAAACTCAAATTGTACTCAAATTGCCAAATATAACTCGCGGAATCTCCAAATTGACCATGACACCTGTCCAGCCTTTCTGAATTGCTTTTTTCTCAGAGTGAAAATGACCTCTAGAATGCTTCTCAGAACTGATACTCGAGTAGCATTGTTCTCACTCCGGAATGACACCGAGCTACATCTCGAAGTGACTCTGAGATGCCTCTCTGATAGTAAAACTTCGATCTCGCCGAAACGCGTATACCAGGAGTACTTCACTCTTGCTCCCGAATCTGTAGAGGGAACTTCTCAAAGAAATTTTGGTCCGGGGGCTCCGCATTGAGCCCTCGGAAGAGGGCTCCTTGTCCCCTTCCAACCACCACAGATATCTGACCGCGCAAATTGATCCAGATAATGATCCTGCGAAGAGCAACAAATCTTCAGCAACATCTCTTGGCCATATCCAAACACCAAATTGATTGAGTTAAAAAAAAAACTCCATTTTTTATATCTACTACTCCACACAATTCTCCACCTTGGTGAAGATTTCTCAAATCTGAACCAAACACAATGAATCACCATGTCAACTCAGCACATGGGCTACACAATTACGGCTGCCTACGTACCCCCTGCCCAAGAGATCAAGCCAACCGTAGTTCATCCAAATGAACTCCACCGAACTCAAGCAACTGAAAGGTTATAAAGTTCTTACAATGGTAGAACTTAGCTCCCGAAATCACCTTGGTAGCATGTCTGTCAGATTCTCCTGCGTGTGAATCTTCTCAAGCACTAGATCACATTCTTCAAGAATGTTTCTAATAAAGTAAAATCTGACATCATTGTGCTTTCATTCGTGCATGATAGACCGGGTTCTTCGTCAAATAGATATCACTCATGCTATCATAATTGATCCTCAACTTATCCTGCTCCATTCCCAAATCATCAAGCAATCATTGAAGCCAAATGACCTCCTTTATAGCCGCTGTCATGGACATATACTCAGCTTCTGCTGTCGACAAACCTATGTACACTGTAAAATCGAGCGCCAACTTACCGGTACTTTGGACAATGTGAAAACATACTATGTCATATGCTAGCCCAAAGACCATTAGCCCTAGTTTTGATGATAACAAACCATATGTAGTTATGTTATTAACAAGTTTGTTTAATAAGTTTCAGGTAAAACCATTTGTTGCATTTCGGCTCCATCATAAGACTCACACATTTAGAAGCCAAGAAGATTTAGATTTCAGAGCCTAAGCACACTAGAAGAGCTCAAGTATCAAGTATATACAGAAGACTATTTTAAGATTTGTATTTTTACTTTTTCTATTTAGATAGGATTTATAGTCGTTTGTTAAAACCAAGATGATAGAGGTTGATAGCTTTTAGGATTGACGCACACACAAACACACACATTTCATACAGAATTGTGTTTTCAAATAAAAGTTTACAACTATGCTTCTTACCGTTTTCTTATCGAGTTTCAGAAAACAAGTTTTGGAAAAACAAGTTTTGGAAAAAACCTGATTTTTATTTTAGAAAAGAATTTGTGTCAATATAATTCTATTTTATTTTGGTGTTGATCCATGATCACACACTAGTTCTTTAAGTCTCTAGAACTCTATTTTGTATTTATATATCAAACAAATTTCATTGAAAAAAAGATCGGTTTCGAAAAGATATCCATATTAAGACCTTAGCCCATTGTCGGTCGACCGGGCGGTCGACTATAGGCAGAGCAAAATTGCTCTGTCGTCGACCAAGTGGTTGACCGACATGCACCAAAGTGCAAGCGTGCACTTCGGTCGACCGGGCGGTCGACCGTCTGTGAGAGCATTGCTCTCTGTTGGTCCCGGTCGACCGACAGAGAGTTTCACTCTCTGGTTGGGATCTTCGGTCGACCAGATGGTCGATCGCTTTCCCTAATGGTCAGAAATTCGATCGTTGGTGGTCGACTACCCGATCGACTAGCAGAAGGATTTTCTGCTGAGTTGTCTCCCAACAGCTAGTTTCTATTTTGTCTTTTTCTTTTCTCGTCATGTCCCAACAGCTCTATTGTATTTTCTAGCCTTATTTTCATCCCCTCTAAATAGTGGGGACTATGAAATAACTTAAGAACAAGATTTTCTAAGAATTAGATCAAAGTTTTACAAGTTTTAGCCTCTTTATGAAAGATTTCTCTTTGAGCCAAAGATTTTAAAGTTTTTGTTTTTAGCTTGAGCCTTTCCTTTATATCTCTACTAGCTATTTTCACTATATAATTTCAAAGAGTTTCACTTTCTCATTTTGGTTATAGGGTTGTACTTGTGAGCTATTTTGTGATCAAGTGTTGATCACCAATTTCCTTCGATTGAGAAGTTGTAGAGGTTACGGTCTTGAGCGAGCTAGTGAGCTTCAAGTTGGTGTTGTGGCACCGTGAGAGAAGACAATTATGTCCGAAGAGTTCTATTGAGAACTTGTAACCAGTTGACGATCCAGTAGGATCAGTTATAGTGAAAATCCTTCATAGTGTTGAAGGCGGGGACGTAGAGCAGTGGCTAGAACCTCGAAACATATTCTTGTGTTTGCAATTGCTTACTCTCTCTCTCTTTAACTCTACTCTTTCTTTACTTGCACTCTATATTCCTTATTCTTCTTGCAAATTTTATTTAGTTGTATTTGCTAATTGCTAGGTTGCTAGCAAGATATTTTTAATTCCGCATTATTTGCCATTTATTATAGACATCACCTATTCACCCCCCTTCTCGGTGATTTTTAATTAGTATCAGAGTCTAACCCTAAATTTTTGATTTAACCACCTTAGGGAGATCCTCTTTATTTGGCTATATTCATTTTTGCATTTATTCTTTGTTTGTGCACTTACTTGTTTTTCATGGCATCACACGACTTCTCTAGCATCAAGTCCCCGCCCAAATTTGATGGGTTAAACTTCCCCATTTGGAAGGTCAAAATGAACCTATTTCTTAAATCCCTAGGAGTTAGAGTTGCAAAGGCCATTACCCAAAATTTATTGAACCTCACGGTGATGAGGATACATGGTCCGAAGCAACCGCCAAGGACTATAAAGCTAATGCCAAAGCTCAATATGCACTCACACAAGCATTAAATGATGATGATCATTCTCGTATAATAAATTGTAAATCTGGTTTTGAAGTTTGGAACGATCTCATAATTACTCATGAGGGAACGTCTCAGGTCAAAAGATCCAAAATTGACTTGTTTCGTTCTCAATACGAGAATTTTTATATTCTTGAGAATGAATGCATTGATGAAATGCTTACTTGTTTCACCAAAATCACTAACGGTTTATCTTCTTTAGGTGACAAGATTGATAATGACCAAAAAATTCAAAAGGTGATTAGAGCTCTTCCTAAATCTTGAAAAGTCAAGGCAACTACCCTCAAGGAGCTCAACGATAGAGAGGAGATTGACTTCTCCAACTTCATTGGTAATCTTAAAATCCATGAGATGAAAATGAAGGTGAGAGAAGAAAGGGGGGCTCCAAAGAAGAAAACAATAGCTTTCAAGGCGACTCCATCCTCCTTTAATGAAGATGAATCATTGAAAGATGAGGAGGACTTTACCATGCTCATTAGAAAAGTGGGCAAGATATTCTAGAAGAAGTGAAGATAAAGTAACTTCCGAAGAGGAAGACCTCAAGGAAGACTTGAAAAGAAGAAGGAGGAGATGGGTCCTTACTTTCATTGCAAAAGGACGGGACATCTAATTGCGGATTGCCCTCACTACAAGCCACGACGTCCAAAAACGTGCATAAGAAAAAGAAGGTGATGGTGACCACATGGGATGATTCGGAGACAGAATTCGAAGAGGAGATTGACACCGCACACATGTGCTTCATGGCACACGATGATGAAGCTTCAAAGGTAAATCTTGAAAACTCTTTAGAAGATGATGATTCAACCATGGATGAATTGGCACAATTTTTTGAAGAACTTCAAAATAGATATGAAATTTTCCTTGCTTAAAACAAAAAATTGAAAAAGGAAAATAATCTTTTAAAGAACAAATTTGAAATTGTTTTAAATAAGAAAAATAATTTATCAAAATCTTTTGAGAAAGTGAAAATTGATTTTGAAAAATACAAAACTACTTATAAGGGTAAAAGCCCAAAAATCACTTGTAATAAAAATGAATTTTTAGATATTCAAAAACGCATTGAGGTTTTGGACGCAACACTGAAAAAAGTGTGCTTTGATATGAACAAGTTTGCTTCTGTGTTTCCAAAGGAAAAAATCCAAAGGAAACACACTTCGCATGTATCTAATACACATCATGCATATCAATACAAGCATGCTTTTATGTATGGTAAAGTATATACTTGTACACATTGCGACCGCAAAGGCCATTTGCTAAATTTTGTTATGTAAAATTAAATATGATTAATAAAAATGTTTAGGCTTGAGAAAGTACTAACCCTATAGGACCCAAAAAGATTTGGGTACCAAAGAACACACAAATTTGATTGATACAGTGTGTCCTCCTCCAAGATTTAGGGGGAGATGGTGCCTGGGTGGTTGATGCATCGAAGCTAAACGAATCAACCGTCACTTGCATCACTATCAAAAGTACCTATTTTGAAGATTGCCCGTGGTTTGGTAACTTCTCTACTTGAATATTTTTTCTAGCTAGATCCTTGCATGTATAGAGTAAGCTAGATTTATTATTATTATTTTTTAAATATATCCTTGTTGTGTAGACATGCACACTCTTGTTTTTTATATCTTGTCTAGTCTACTTAGTTTTATTTCTATAATAGCCCTGTTTGATGACCATATGTAGAGTACTTCCTTAAAATATTTTTGTATCTATATACATATTGTCAAATATAAATATTTTATTTTATATTTTAACCATAATTAAGCAAATAAATAAAGATAGCAATTGCGCGCCTCAACTCATGTCTAGACGAATGACGATGAGAAGTTCAGAACTCATAAAGGGTATTCAGCTTCAATATCTCAATTTATTGCTTGAATTATAAGTTAAATATTAAAAATTATAATGTCTATTCAATAAATGATAATAATATAATATTTCTTTGAGTTTTTCATGCAAATAAGATTTTGAAGGTTCACCTAGAGGGGGGGTGAATAGGTGATGGCTAATGTAATGGTCATTTAATGCCAAATGATGCGGAAGCTAAAAACAATTATGACCTAATTAAAACTTTTACACTAAACACCACGTATAACACAAGAGTGTTGCCGAATTCCTCGTGAAGGGCTCTGGACAAAAACTCCTCTAGATTCCCCTTGAATGGGTTGAGGTGCTGATTGGTATTCAATTCTGCATATTTTACCACATTATTCCCATGCATATTACAAATAAAAATATGATTTTTGATCATCTTCTCTCTATTTTTGCAGGTCCACATCTGAAATGAGAAAAAAAGCCCAAAATCTCTTTAATTAGCAATAATTAAAAGAGATTAATTCAAAAGCCCAAAAGAGAGCCCAAGTTTGAGCCCAGGATCTAGAGAATTCTACACGCGCCAACTCACACTTCCAGAAGGTCCCGTGGCTAACAAACTCGTAACAAACGAGCAACAGAATTCTGTTGCCCAACGGCCTTGAAACTGCGGCGATTCCACCGCATTTGCCGCGGATCTGCCGCAGATCTGGGGCCGTTGAGTCCCAGATTCTGCCAGCTGTCTCGGGTTCTGGAGACTTCTCTCTGAGGCTATAAATACAGGACCAGGGCTTGAGCAACAGAGGGTAGTGGAAGAGGAGAGGAGAGATTAGAGATTAGATGCTTGTATTTTGTAGGATTTCTCTCTAGGATTTTTTGTAGTGCTCTAGATCTTCTTCCTCCCTAGAAATTCTGTAAAGAGAGAGTTTGTAAGAGAGAGAAAGCTTGTGTATACCAAGGTGTGACAACTTGTGAAGTAAGGATTGATCCATTCTCTTCTCTCTTCTCTTGTATTTTCTAGTATTACTTGCTTTCTTTAATTCTATCTTTACTTTACTTGCACTTTAATTCATGCTTTGCTTTTCTTTTCTTATGGCTAGTAGCTAACTTTTCTAACATGAACTAGCTAACCACTAACCTTGCTAACTACTAACTCATGGGTGATTGCTATCTTTAATCTTGCAAGTTGTATGGTCTTCTCTTCTCCGATGGGTTACTTTCATTGCTTGGCAAGTTCTTGTTGTAATTCCATATGATTCATGTGTGCCTCATTTAGAGCCTTGTCTTTAGAACAAGTGCCTTGATGGAACATGGAGATGGATCACCAAACATATGCTATTTGTTGTACAACTTCTTTACTTCAATTAATGAATGTTGTATCTTCTTCCTTAGCATCCCTTGAGTGTCGCTCTTTTGATTCCATTATTGAAAGTCTATCTTGTAGGCCGATGACATCTATGAGTCTACAAGACAAGTCTAAGAGTGATCACCCGTCATTCAAGTGGGAAAGTAATTAGACCAACACGCAAGACAAATCTTTGCCGATGAATCAACATGAGGCACGCATTCACCATCACGGAGTTTAGTAAGTTTTTAGCAAGGTAGTAAGGTTAGCTAGTCATGGTTTTCTCCATCTTCAAATCTTTTACAAGTTTCTTTTCTTTTAGTGTTAATCCAAAAGCCAATCTTGTTTTGATTTCTTTTCATTTTCCATCATGAACAAATCCACCAATTCTTTTACTTCTTTTTCCATGTTTTATTCATTCTTTTAAGACAAAGAAGAATCTTCGTTTTCTTTCTTCACTACCAATCGTAACGCTTCCATCGTAAGCTCTCCCTGAGAATCGACTCGGTATAGCCCATGCTATAACGGAGATAGGAAAAGGGTACATTAATCATTTGGAATACATTTGTGGAGTGATCAAAGCACTTGAGGTTGATTCTAAACCTTATCTCTTTTTATTGAATATATTTTGTGTGCAAATTATACTCCACAATACAACACCTTTCCCGTCTAAACAAAATTTTGGCGCCGTTGCCGGGGAGAGCAACGGTTTTTGGTTTAAAGTGAAGAACTAAACGCATTTTCTTCTCTGTTGCAGGTTACAGGTGAAGAAACAGAAAAAATAGCATTGCAGTAACATATAAGTGGACCTGGGCCTCTGCTCTTGAAAGCAGAGACCAGGATCCCTCAGTTTTGCCGCAGAATCTCGGCCCCAGCCGCAGATTTGCGGCAATTCTGAGTTCACTACTGACAAGTTTTCTGCAGGGTCTTCAGCTTTGCAAAATACAGCTTCTGCAATAATTCTTTTCTTGTATGCTTCACCATACTCCTGCTAATTATAATAAACAGTAAAACATTGGTTGAAACGTTAAAAATTGTTTAGACATTTGCATTCTAGGCACGTGTCTTTTCAATTCCTTTACTTTTACTGTTGAAGAGTGCTGGAGGCAAGGTACGTACGCATTGCATATTGACTAGGACTCACTCTTTGTTTGATTTATTACGCTTTGAGTGAACCTTGTTTGTTGATATCGTACACTTGCACAAATCGAATTTAAGGGCACTACCCATAAAAAAAATAAGGTGGGGATTTTATCACCCCTTCCTTAGCCCGAAAATCATTTTCCCAGGCACTCACTAACCCAAGCCTAATTTTAAAAAAAAAATAGACGTTGGCCCTAGGGACATCTCGGACTCATTTAGGAGATTATCCTAAGGGGGAAAAGTGTTGGAAATTGACTCTTGTAAAATCAGTGTCTAGGAAAGGGATTGAGGGCCGAAAACCCGAAGGTTGGTGGTTACTTAATTAAGGAACGTCTCTGACGGAAAACCTCCCAACAACCTTGCCCTTTCCTAGCTGATTCGCTTATAGTCAAAGTCTACACTAAACCTCCCGTGGACGGTCTAATCAGTTAGGAGTCGTCTAGGTCATAGGTCTACCCTAATTTAGGTTAGAATTTTTTCTTTCTTGATTGTTTATTTGTTTGTTTCTTTTTGTTTGTATTTCATTGTGTGAAATGGCATTCAACAATTACAATTCTTTCCATCCTAATAATAATCCATATTTCACACAGACTCCATTCTATTCGGATAATTCCAACCCGGCGTTTTACAATATGCACCAATCACATACGCCGGGTTGGCCTTATCCGAATCAATATGACCCATACCCCCCATCTAATAACTATAATTTTCATAATAATTTCAACTCTTCACCGAGTCAGTGGGGATTCACTTCCCCCAAGTATAATTTCCAACCACCTTGTCCTTCTTCTCCACCCAGTCCACAATATTTTCAAGATACATACTCAATTCCACCAATCCAAAATAAAGCACCTTCAATTTTGGAAATGAGTATGCGTGAGTCCAAACACAAATCCCAAAATCTGATGGACTCACAATTTCACTATCACTTCCAAGACAACACTTCATCTTTTCATCAAAACAATGAATTCATTAATTATGGAAAGATGCTTGAAGCCATGACTCATGCTTAAAATGCTAGAAATCGTGACATAGATATGATGGTCGAATCTCTACGTTCTCACCGTTTGACCAGATCTGGTGTCACTAGCCACTCTGTTAAAGCCGATGAGTCATGTAGTTTTGGAAATCAAGATTCTATTTCAGCACGCTCATCTGAACTTGTCCAAACTTCAAATCCCATTGACATTTTGGCAAGTTTTCCTTTTCCTGAAATAGAACTTGACAATGAATATGATCTTGAACCCTAACTTAGTGATTCAATTCTTTTTCCTGATTCAATAATGACTCCGGTATCTTTACCTGACTTCAATCTTTTCCCGGAGTCGACATTGGATCCTGTCCCAATTCATAATGAAGTTGAATCACCCATCTTTGAGGATCATATTGAACTTGACCAATTATACACTTCTGAAGATACTATTGACAAATTGGCAAGTTCTCCATTCTTTGGTATTGAACTACATGAGAAATGTGACCTAGATTCTCACAATCTCTTTACTTCTGAAACTGATTGTACAATTCTGACGGAAGATGTTGACCTTAGTTTTGAAGAATTGTATGGCGATGAGTTAGAATTCCTTAATATTAGAAGTAAAGAGATAACACCCATATTAGGTCACATTCCATTGTTGGACAATACATGTGGACTGGAGTTTCAACTTTTTGACTTGGACCCAATTCCTGAACTCATTTCGACTCCTGAACCTTTACTCGACTTAAGTCACCTTCCTGAGTCGGTATTAGTTCCTGTCCTTCCTGAGTCCAAGTCAACCGTTCTATCATTTCATACACCATTCTGGAACGAGGTGGTTGACAAATTTGACTCCGAAATTACTTATGGAAAATGGAAATTAGATGGGGTTAAATACTTAATAAAGATCCTTCATGGATTTATCTTTTTAATGGGTCATATTCATGATATTTCTGGTGGGTTCCTCAAAACCCAAAGCAAAGTTGATTGGGCCATGTTTCGTGGACCAATCAGACCACCACCGGAACCACCACCTTAAGGTAATTTTTTCCTTCCCTCTCTATTTTGTTTCATGCATACATATATCATGATGCATTGAGGACAATGCATGAAATAAGTGTGGGGGAGGGTTTACTAACATAGAGTTTTTAGATTTTCTTTCTTTTACACTTCTTTTAGAAATAAAAAAATATAATAAAAAAAACTTTTTGAAATAAGAGACAAAGTTTTGATCTATTTTTAAGAAATTAAGATGTATCTTAAAAATTAAGAAAGCCTTAATTATGACATCTTAAACCTAGTTGAAATAATAGATCTTGTTTGAAATTATAGGCTAAGTAAGAAAAAATTGAGGAGATATTTTTATCTTGAATTTTTGCCTTAGATCGTAGGCACTTCACACTTACACATTTTTGGGATGGAAACAAAGACCAAAAAGGCCATGAAAATATAAAAAAGAAAAAAAAGAAAAAATATATATAATAAAACATCACTTATTAAGCTGGATAATTATGCCTCAAGAAGCATGATTATTCACGCCTAACGGTGGTAAAGGAAATAAATAATCCCCTTTAGTTTTGTGGCCTTTTTCACTCGAGTCCTTAAACCCGAGGGATGCTTTCTCATCTGGTACCCTAAGATCGACTGGTTTGGGAGTCATCGGTTATAGGCTCGTTACATGGGTGAACTAGAAAGCCTAAACTAAGGGAAGAAAAAAAAAGAGAAAAGAAAATAAATATATATAAATAAATGGCTTGATGGTTAGAGTTGAAATCCCAGAAATCTTCACTGTCACGGTGTGCATACTATCTAGGTTTTATGAAGGATAAAATATTCAATCCAATTTTGAATTCTTACCTTAATTGAAGACAAGATCGTGCATAGAGACTAAGTTTAAGAAAGAATGATTATAGGTGGACTTATGACCTTAGATCACTTATATTTTTGCAAAAATAGTTCGAAAACATGTCTCTCTTTCAAAATGCGTTTTCAAAACACTAACATTTGTCTTCTTTCTTTATGGATTTTGTGGGTGTAATCCGCTGAAAACCCTCAGGAGACAACACTCCTCCTCTAGGGTAACCTAGAGGTTTAACGGCTTGTTGCACACGCTCAGTGCAATCGCGTTACCTGCGAAAGTGGTGTAATAAAATTGGTAGTAAAGTTTTCTTTTCTTGTTTTGCTCGTGACGAGCAAAAGAATAAGTGTGGGGGTGTGATTGGTATTCAATTCTGCATATTTTACCACATTATTCCCATGCATATTACAAATAAAAATATAATTTTTGATCATCTTCTCTCTATTTTTGCAGGTCCACATCTGAAATGAGAAAAAGCCCAAAATCTCTTTAATTAGCAATAATTAAAAGAGATTAATTCAAAAGCCCAAAAGAGAGCCCAAGTTTGAGCCCAGGATCTAGAGAATTCTACGCGCCAACTCACACTTCCAGAAGGTCCACGTGGCTAACAAACTCGTAACAAACGAGCAACAGAATTCTGTTGCCCAACGGCCTTGAAACTGTGGCGATTCCACCGCATTTGCCGCGGATCTGCCGCAGATCTGGGGCCGTTGAGCCCCAGATTCTGCCAGCTGTCTCGGGTTCTGGAGACTTCTCTCTGAGGCTATAAATACAGGACCAGGGCTTGAGCAACAGAGGGTAGTGGAAGAGGAGAGGAGAGATTAGAGATTAGATGCTTGTATTTTGTAGGATTTCTCTCTAGGATTTTTGTAGTGCTCTAGATCTTCTTCCTCCCTAGAAATTCTGTAAAGAGAGAGTTTGTAAGAGAGAGAAAGCTTGTGTATACCAAGGTGTGACAACTTGTGAAGTAAGGATTGATCCATTCTCTTCTCTCTTCTCTTGCATTTTCTAGTATTACTTGCTTTCTTTAATTCTAGCTTTACTTTACTTGCACTTTAATTCATGCTTTGCTTTTCTTTTCTTATGGCTAGTAGCTAACTTTTCTAACATGAACTAGCTAACCACTAACCTTGCTAACTACTAACTCATGGGTGATTGCTATCTTTAATCTTGCAAGTTGTATGGTCTTCTCTTCTCCGATGGGTTACTTTCATTGCTTGGCAAGTTCTTGTTGTAATTCCATATGATTCATGTGTGCCTCATTTAGAGCCTTGTCTTTAGAACAAGTGCCTTGATGGAACATGGAGATGGATCACCAAACATATGCTATTTGTTGTACAACTTCTTTACTTCAATTAATGAATGTTGTATCTTCTTCCTTAGCATCCCTTGAGTGTCGCTCTTTTGATTCCATTATTGAAAGTCTATCTTGTAGGCCGATGACATCTATGAGTCTACAAGACAAGTCCAAGAGTGATCACCCGTCATTCAAGTGGGAAAGTAATTAGACCAACACGCAAGACAAATCTTTGCCGATGAATCAACATGAGGCACGCATTCACCATCACGAAGTTTAGTAAGTTTTTAGTAAGGTAGTAAGGTTAGCTAGTCATGGTTTTCTCCATCTTCAAATCTTTTACAAGTTTTCTTTTCTTTTTAGTGTTAATCCAAAAGCCAATCTTGTTTTGATTTCTTTTCATTTTCCATCATGAACAAATCCACCAATTCTTTTACTTCTTTTTCCATGTTTTATTCATTCTTTTAAGACAAAGAAGAATCTTCGTTTTCTTTCTTCACTACCAATCGTAACGCTTCCATCGCAAGCTCTCCCTGAGAATCGACTCGGTATAGCCCATGCTATAACGGAGATAGGAAAAGGGTACATTAATCATTTGGAATACATTTGTGGAGTGATCAAAGCACTTGAGGTTGATTCTAAACCTTATCTCTTTTTATTGAATATATTTTGTGTGCAAATTATACTCCACAATACAACACCTTTCCCGTCTAAACAGGTGCCGCGTTGGCTCTCTTGGTTGAATACAAGTGTTAGCAAACAATCCCAAGCAAGTATATCAATGAGCACACAAAATATCAAGCATGTAAATATAAACACTATAATTAAATGCAAGATATAGACAAAGAGATAGAGAGAGAGAGTGAGCAATCGCAAACACAAAGGGTTTGTTTCGAGGTTCGAGCACACTTGCTCTACATCCCCGCCTTCGACACACGAAGGATTTCTACTATGCAAGATCCCAATGGATCTCTCCTCGGTGCCGCAACACCTACAAGCCCTCGGACTCCCTAGTCCCGTACACACGCAAGCCCCACAAGCTTGCCGAGGCCGCACCTCAAACACGAAGTTCGCACCCGAACTCGAAACAACGCGGACACACACGTCCGCCTCCTCAAAGTACAAGAAATGATCTCTTTGTGATCTAAACACTTTGATCACCAATAAAAGCTCTCACTACAACACTCCTATAAGATGAATAGCAATGGATAGCTCAAGTGTTTGTGTGAGAAAAACTAGGATGAGAATGGTGGAGGAAAACTCAAAGAATTCACTTTAAAACACTCTTGAATAAATCTTCCCTTTAGATAGGAAATATTTGCTCTCAAATATGTGGAGAAAACTCTTTTAAAAGGATGGGAAAAACTGGCTAAAAGCTCTCCTCAAATCTTGTTTTAAAACAATGACCAAACCCCCAAATTTATAGGCTGTCAAAAACTAGCCATTGGGGTCGTCAGGCCTGCCGGTCGACCCGGTCGGTCGACCGCCAACGGTCAGAAATCCGACCGTTGGAGCCACGGTCGACCGCCCGGGTCGACCGAGCCACTGGAGCAGAGAGTAGAACTCTCTGTCGGTCGACCCGTACGGTCGGCCGAAATTTCCAGAGAGCAGAGCTCTCTGGAGCGGTCGACCGATCTGGTCGGCCGTCCTCCAGTGTACAAAGGCGTGCACGTCTGTGCACGTCGGTCGATGTTGACTGATTTTTCCTGCACACAAAAATTAGAATATTAGATTAAGAATAGATCGTGCGAGGAATCAGTTCTAATCCGCGGTAGCAAGGCTATGCGGGTCGTGATCCTCAGGGAGGGACTGCGATGGAAGCGTTAAGCAAGTTTCTCTAAAAATTTATCTTTTTAGTTATTTTGTTAGTCACGATGGTATTTACAATGGGTGGTATTTACAGTGAAGTGGAAAGAAGAATTTAGGAAGATGTGGATCTAAACTAAAGGAAGAAAAGAAAGAAAGATTACCTCTTCAGTCTGCTTACCGTTTGAACCGTTGCGATGATTTACCTTTTCTTAGAAGGCGTACAAGCATGGCATATAGGATCGTCCGCCTTCTTAACTATGGAATAAAAAGCAACTAGGGAATAAAAAGCAACTATGAAGACCTGTTCATCACCATAGGCCATCAAGGTTCCTTCTTCGGCTAGGTATTCTCGAAGCAGTTGGATCTCATGGTGGGAAAGACATTAGAGAAAGAAACAATGTCATAAACCAAAAATAGAAAAACAATGATAGACAAAGATAGAGACACAATAAAACATAAAATAACAAAACAAGCTTTGATTTGATTTAAACAATGGAGGAAAATTTACAACTTACACCGGCTGTCACCATCGGTACAAGAGGATCCCTTCCTCCATGAATGCAACATCTCCTCTCAGCTTTCACAAAAAGAAAATAAAAATTTACAATGGAATCTAACCTAAAACCTAAAAACCCTAGCTTTTGGCCCTTTGCTGGACGCTGACCGACTCTGTACGTTGCACTGCAGGGGATATTTATAGGTGCAGAAGGCCGAGGAGTCCTGGATGAACTTGCCCACGAAATCTGGTACTCTGAATCATCCACTTTGCCGCGGAAACGCGGCACTTTAGTGGCTTCTGGCCGCGCGCTTTGGCGCGTGGCCTCTCCTGGTCCGTCCATCTGGGATTTTACTTCTGGAAATTGAATCCTGGCTCTTAATCTTTGGATTTGGATATAACTTGGGAATCAAGTTACCTAGATCCCAAATCTTTTTCACGAATTTTCCTTCTCTTCTTTTAGCTTTTATCCTATCCTGCAAGTGTTTAGGGTTGAATAGAAGTCTATCCTTCCCTCTTCTTTGTATTTGCAACTTTGGCCCTTGTGTATTTGCAATTTTGACAATTGATATTTGCACTTTTACACCTGGGCTTCAAACATGGGCTTGGATCTGGGCTTTTGGGCTCTTTAGGCTTTATTTATTGCTAAAATAACAATTCGAGGCCTGCACACAATAAATTACAAATTATTAATAAATGTGCAGAATTAAATGAATAAATATGAAAATGTGATGGTAAATATGATGATAAAAATGCACTTTTCACTACCAATCAGTCGACCCTACCGGTCGACCGACTTCAGAGTTAGTCGACTATAAAGGAAGCAAGTCGACTTATCTGAAGTCTGAAACAGTTTTTCAGGGATTAAATAGTTAGTCTTTTGGTTCAAATAAAATCCCATAAAATACTTAAAAATCTACAAAAATAGTTTAACCAATATACTTAGATATACAAACATGCTTGCACAAAATCAAGGCATGTTATAAAAGATTGGACTATTTTTGTAAGTTGAAAATATTGGCTCAAAAGAAAAACTGTATTTTACCAAAACTTGTTTTTTCAAAACTTCTCCAAATACAAAAACAAGATATTGTAATTCATTTTAAAGCATAGTGTGTATGGATATGATCCACTACACAATCAAGATGAAATATCTATGTTTTTGACATTAAGCTCTAAACTTGATTTTGGATAAAAGATATGTATACATGAAAACCAAAATCCAAATAGTATTTTGTCACAAAGAAAAATCTTTTCTAAATTAAAAATCTTTTATGAAAACATATCTATCAAGAGTGTGTGTGTGTATGTACTTGAGCAATCCACCAACTATTCTATCCTTTACATTTTATCTAAAAACAAAAACAAAATCTTATACCTAGACACAAGTCTTGATTTGAAGTCTTCCCTTGAAGTCTTCTCATCATCTTGACTTGGTCCAAGCTTGATCCAAAACCTCCTTGGATCACACCGTGCTAGCTCCAAATCTTGACATTTTATCCTTTGTTGAGCTATGCACCTACTAAGATCTTGATAATGAATCTGTCACTAATTAAACACAAGATCATTAGTAAACATAACTTCATGAGTTGATCATTATCAAAACTAGGGTGATAGGCCTTTGGGCCAACAGATTTCTGGTAAAATTTCCTTAATTTATGTATAAAAACATACCAAGAAAAATTATTTTCAAAAGCTTTAAAATTCAATTTTTAAAACAAATTTTTGGGCTGTCGACCGACTGGTCGACCGAGCTGACCTGGAGCAGTACCGGTCGACGGGACTGTCGACTGACATAGCCTGGAAGTCAAAATAAATTTTTTTTGACCCGGAGCCGGTCAATTGGCCGGTCGACCGACTGAAACCGAGTTTGTTCTCGGTTAGCCCCGGTTGACTAGGCGGTCGACCGAGATGCGGGTCTGCTGTTTTTACCCGATTTTTATAAAAACCATAACTCCTCAATCCTTCTCATTTCTTCTCCTTCCACCGACTTCTTCTCCTCTCCTCTTCAATTCTCTTCATCCTCAACCAAATCCAACCCTTCTTAATCCTTCCCAATCCAAAATTCTTCCTATAAAAATTGTTAAAAACCCTTTTAGGCTCCAGATCTGCTACTTTCAGGCAATTTATTTGGGATCTGAAGGTATAAACTATTTTCTTCATCTCTTAAATTTTCTCAATTTTTCTAGTTTATCTACTTTATTTGTGCCATAATCTTGATTATTGTCTTCATTATGTCCAAGAGATCTAGATCTGAGAAGGGAAAAACCCTTGAGTCCTTTTTCAACCCCTTTATTTCACAAAATACATCTCATAAATTTTCTATCATCCATAGCAAACCTGTAATCTCTAGTAAAACTGTCGTGCTTGCTGATTTTGAGCATCTTAATCTGGCTACAATTTTGAGTACAAGTTCACTTGAGCACCTTGTTACAATTAAAGAACCTATACACCCTGAACTTGTATGCTACTTCTACTCTAACCTGTCTTTTCAAAATAATCACATCAGGTCTAGAGTTCTTGGTAAAGATATTAATATTTCCTTGCAAAGATTTGCCCGTCTGCTACACCTCTCCTGTGAGCGGGTAGATATCTATAATGTTGATATGCATGACTTTGAGTATCCTGACGGTGGATCTGCCCTCACCGCATCTTTGTTGCTCTATGATGATGATAACCCTGCTCTAGTTAGGAATGAAGAGGTGAAGTATTATACTCTCACCGCCCCAGTCCTAACTAAGATAGTTTTTTATCTCCTGCCAAAATCAGGAGAATATAGTCATGCTAGGGATTCTACTCCACTTCTGATTTATTGCCTTCTGAAAGGCATTAGAGTCAATATTCCTAAACTCATCATTGATTAAATGGCATCTGATCATCTCTTTATCCCAAACAGATACTTGCCCTTTGGATGCTTATCACTTGCTTTTTAAAGAAACTAAAATTTGATATCTCCATTGAACGGTCCATCGAGCCGTCAATCGATATCAACAACACTCTTCTCAAGAGAATGAGTGCTAGGGAGCGTGCTCCTGCTCCTCAGCCCCCTCCTATCATTCAAGCTATTATTCCTAGATCCTCTTCTGTATCTTCTGCTTCTTTTGGTTCGTATCTAGCCCTTTCTGTTCAGCTTCGGGAGCATAATGTGGAGATGTCCGATCACTTCCAACGACTGGAATAGAGAGTTGACAATGATCTCCAGTACATTTGTCCCTCTATTCGCTATCTACAGACCTGTGTGACATTACAATAGGAACGCATGTCTTGTTCCTCTTCTGGGTGGTCACTCACAGCCGCTTCCTAGGACGGGTCCTCCGTTCGACGCATAGGTTCCTCATCCTTTTGTTCCTGAGGCACCAGCTCCACCAGAAGACCCAAATTTCTAAGAGGATTGACCCTTTTTGTTGATGACAAAAAGGGGGAGAGATTTTAATGGAGTTATCTTTGGGAGAGTTATATTTGAGAGTGTTTATTTTTGTGTTTTTATCTAGAGTATTTTATGTATTTGGATATATATTTGGATATATGTATGGACATATGTTTTGTGTGATATGTATCTGGTTTTGAGGTTGGCATAATCCTCTGTGCATATATGGACATATTTCTGTTATGGTATATATCTTTACTATCTTTACATGTGTGGTATGTGGTATATGTGCTTTGTTTATTGTTTCCTTCATCATCTACTCATTTGCCACTTAAATTGGAGGTTGGAAGTAATTTGGACGGATGGAGGGAAACCGTTTGTGCATACACATTTATAACTGTATTCTCGGTGTGAACAGATGGTCGGCATAAGAGCCAAATTGTCACATTCTATATATGCTTTTATTGTTACATTTAGCTCTTTTATGTCATATTTTAATATATGCATGTGTTTAGGGTGAGCTTCGCTTGAAGTCTCTTCCCAAAGTATTTATAATAACTCTATATGTTTTGTCATCATCAAAAACGGGGAGATTGTTGGCCCAAAGGCCATTAGCCCTAGTTTTGATGATAACAAACCATATGTAGTTATGTTGTTAACAAGTTTGTTTAATAAAGTTTAGGTAAAGCCATTTGTTGCATTTCAGCTCCATCACAAAGACTCACACATTTGAAAACCAAGAAGATTTAGATCCCAAGCCTAAGCACACTACAAGAGCTCAAGAATCAAGTGATATACAGAAGACTATTTCAAGATTTGTATTTTTATTTTTTCTACTTTAGATAGGATTTATAGTCGTTTGTTAAAACCAAGATGATAGAAGTTGATAGATTTTGGGATTGACACACACACACACACATTTCATATAGAATTATGTTTTCAAACAAAAGTTTACAACTATGCTTCTTACCGTTTTTCTTATCGAGTTTCAGAAAAACAAGTTTTCTAAAAACAAGTTTTGAAAAAACAAGTTTTGGAAAAACCTGGTTTTTATTTTAGAAAAGAATTTTGTCAAAATATAGTTCTATTTTGTTTTGGTGTTGATCCATGATCACACACTAGTTCTTCAAGTCCGTAAAACTCTATTTTGTATCTATATATCAAAGAAAATTTCAATGAAAAGAGATTGGTTTCGAAAAGATATCCAGATTAAAACCTTGGCCCATTGCCGGTCGACCGGGCGGTCGATTGTTGGTGGAGCAAAATTGCTCTGGCGGTCGACCGACATGCACCAAAGTGCAAGCGTGCACTTTGGTCGACCGGGCGGTCGACCATCTGCAAAAACAATTCTCTTTGTTGGGTCCGATCGACCGACAGAGAGTTTCACTCTCTGGTTGGGATCTTCAGTCGACCGGACGGTCGGCCGCTTTTCCCCAACGGTCAAAAATTCGACCATTGGCAGTTAACTTCTCGGTCAACCGACAGAAGAATTTTCTGCTGAGTTGTCTCCCAACGGCTAGTTTCTATTTTGTCTTTTTTTGGGTCTTGTCCTAACGGCTCTATTGTATTTTGTAGCCTTATTTTCATCCTCTATAAATAGTGGGACTATGAAACAAGTCAAGAACAAGATTTCTAAGCATTAGATCAAAGTTTTACAAGTTTTAGCCTCTTTACAAAAGATTTCTCTTTGAGCTAAAGATTTCCAAAGTTTTTGTTTTTAGCTTGAGCCTTTCCTCTACATCTCTACTAGTTATTTTCACTACACAATTTTAAAGAGTTTCACTTCCTCATCTTGGTTATAGGATTGTGCTTGTGAGCTATTTTTTGATCAAGCGTTGATCACCGATTTTCTTCGATTGAGAAGTTGTAGTGATTGCGGCCTCGAGTGATCAAGTGAGCTCCAAGTTGGTGTTGCGTCTCCGTGAGAGGGAACAAGTGTGTCCAAAGAGTTCTAGTGAGAACTTATAACCGGTTGACGATCCAGTGGGATCGGTCATAGTGAAAATCCTTCATAGTGTTGAAGGCGGGGACGTAAAACAGTGGCTCGAACCTCGAAACATATCCTTATGTTTGCGATTAATTTCTGTCTCTTAACTCTACTCTCTCTTTACTTGCACTCTATATTGCTTATTATTCTTGCAAGTTTTATTTAATTGTATTTGTTAATTGCTAGGTTGCTAGCACGATATTTTTAATTCCACATTATTTGTCATTTAGTATAGCCATCACCTATTCACCCCCCTCTAGGTGATTTTCATCATAGACCGATGCATGTCAAGATCTCCTACATAATCAGAGTCAACATACCTCACACAATTTTACTTACCATTGGTATTCTTCTCAAATATCAATCTAACAATTACTGTACTTTTGATGTAATGTAAAATTCACTTCACCACCTTCTAATGAATCCTACTAGGATCATGCATGTATTTGCTAACCATACTAACAGTTTGTGACAAATCAGACCTTGTACACACCATAACATATATCAAGCTATCACTGCACTGGTATATGATATGTGAGATATATACTCACGTTTTTTAACTGTTGTAGGAGATATAGTAGCTCTAAGTTTAAAATAAGGAGCCAATAGTGTACTTACAAACTTCGTATCACCATTGATATTAAACTTCTGAAGTACCTTTTGTAAAATCCCTTTTGTGTCAAGCGAATCTTATCACTATCTCTGTCTCTCTTAATTTTCAAGCCAAGTACTTTATTTGCTTCTTCAAGATCTTTCATTTCGAACTCAAAAGACAACTGTTTCTTCGACCTATCAATAGCTGATCTACTCTTTGAAGCACATCAATGTATAGTAACGATAGATATATTCTCCACTTGGTAACTTATTGCAGTAAACATATGAGTCATATTTACTCATTGTGTACTTTTTTGCCATGTATAAACTGTCAAATTGCTTGTACTATTACCTTGGCGATTACTGCTTAGCAACTTCTTCAGCTTACAAACTAAATTTTCTTTTCTAAAACTTTAAACCCCACTGGCTGAGTCATAAAAATCTCCTCATTAAAATCACCATGGAGAAAGACGATCTTCATATCGAGCTGATCTAACTACAAGTCATATTGTGCCACTATTCGGTTCGCACCGAGTACTTCCAAATGTACCACGTGAAGTAAAGAAATGAAGTAAAGAATCGTGTGTGGTGATTGAATTAAAGTGTATCATGCAGCCTAGGGCTAACGGGTTGTGTCCACGAGGAGGAATGCGATGCAAATTTTTTAGTATTTTTGTTTCAAAAAACAAGTTGTGTTTCTGTTTCTTAATAGAAAGGAAAAGAAAGAATATGATTTAGTTGAGAAGTTGGTTTAAGAATTTAGAAAAGAAAAATAAGAAAGTTTCAAAATAGGATGAATTAGGGTGTAAGAAAAAGTAATGAAAATCCAAGCGAAGAAAATTGAGTTTTTTTATAAGGAAGAAAAATTTGGGCTTACTAATATGCTACTCAACTATTTATTCTTCTCTTGAAAGTTTCGTGCCTCAATTGGATCATCGACAAAAATTAAGACTTGAGCTTTAGAAGCATTCAAAGAAAGCAAATGAGATAGATTTTGAAAAATTCAACTTCTTTTTAAAACCATTCTTAAATTGAATGTTAAACCATTAAGATGTTCAAGTATGAAAATAACAAGTTTAAAAATTATTTTCAAAATGAAAGTTAAAAATCAATACCCATCCTCATGTGCCTTCAAGAACACTCGTAGAATACAAGGCTTGAGCTAGGCATGCAAAAGAATCAATTGGGTTTTTATCATAAAATTCAATCAAGAAGAAGAGGGGTAAAGAAGATAGATTAGTGAGCCTAGAAAAAGGCATTTAACTATTCATAGTAAAACTTAAACAAAGATAGAAGTAAATGAATAATGCAAACATACCACACAAGATCGAGACGTTGATTTGCAAGAGTTGAATCCTTCCTTGATGTCACTTCAATTACAAAATTACAACTCCCCTTTTCACTCTCTCTTTTTTGGACTGAACTATAACAAATGAAAAAGATATAATGAAGATTACACCTGATTAACAACTAACTAACAAAATCCTAATCTTAAAATGAAAACTCTAAAACTTGGCTTGAACTGGTGCTGAATTTATTGGAGGGGAAGAGTGCAAAAGCGTGTAGATAATAAGGACGAAATCGCTGACCCAGCAACCAAAATATTGCTGAGAAAACTCGAAAAATGCCGCGGAAATAGGACAATTTTTTGGATGTTGGATCAGCGCTTTGAGCACGAGATACTTGTTGGCCCAAAGGCCCATCACTCTAGTTTTAATGATGATTACTTATGTAGTTATAATACTAATGATCTTATATTCATTTAGTTTCAGATTTTTGTTCAAGATCTTAGTTGGTGTTTGCTTCGACAAATGATTCGAAGTCAAGTTTTGAAGGTAACACGTGCTGATTTAAGAGCTCGTGCTTCAAGATTATATCAAGTACTCATGAGGAGTTTAGCTCTTTGGATCAAGGTTTAGACCAAGTCAAGATGGAGAAGAAGATTTTCAAGAGAAAATTTTCAAGACTTGAGTCATGTTTGTAAGTGTTAAGATATAATATTTTAAGATAAAATATAATTGATAGATTAGTTATGAATTGCTCAAGCTTATACACACACACACACAATCTATATGTATTTTCATAAGAAATAGTTTTGATTTCAGAAAATATGATTTTGGTTTTGAGCTTCAAAGAATACATATTTCGTTTTCATGAATAGATTTTATCAAAACAAGTTTACATGGCTTATATGTGTATTGAATTTCATCCATACACATTGTTGCTTCATAATATTTAGAAAAACTTATTTGATATTTCTATATCATGTGTTTAAATTTTGTATTTATCAAAACTTCGTTTTGAGCTTATTTTTAAAAACAAAGATATTTCATCTTATATGTGTATTGGATAATATCCATACACACTATGCTTCAAAAGTGCTTTAATATCTTGTTTACATTTGAACAAGTTTTGAAAAAATAGATTTTTCATTTCAAAGTTTGGTTATACCGGTTTTTGTTTAAAACTTAATTTCTATATCGCAAAAATAGTTTAAATTGTTTGTAATATGTGTTGATTTTTAATCACACATATTTGTCCTTCAAAGTGTTACAATGAACTTATTTTTGTGAATTTTTATAGGACATAAATAAAATTTTAGGATTTTAAGATACCAAGTTTTAAATCCTGAAAACTCTGACCTGGGCTTGTCGAACGAACCAGAGGTCGGTCGACTGATGTGCATAGAACGTGCACACTGCCCTAGCTTGAGGGCCGGTCGACCGGGCGGTCGACCAATCCAGAGAGCTTACTCTCTGGATCTGGCCCCGGTCGACCGAGCGATCGACCGACCAAGAGAGCAGTGCTTTCGAGCGGTCGATTGACAGGTCAAAACCTGGGTGCGGTTGAACCGGGCGATCGACCGGCAACCCCAACAGTCTAATAAATGACCGTTGGCTGGTCGATCGGCCGGTCGACCGACAGGTCATTTTGGCTAGAAAACTGAGCCCAATGACTAGTTTTCTAAACCCCATAAAATGGGGTTCTCTTTGTCAGTTTTAGACAAGAATTTGAAGAAGTTTTAGAGCCAGTTTTTCTCATCTCTCTTAGAGTTTTTCTTTACTTATTTTAAGGCTAAAACTTCCATATCAAAAGGAGAGTTTTTAAAGAGTGTTTATCTTGTGATTTAAAAAGAGAATTCTTGAGTTTTTTCTCCACAAATTTATCTTATTTTCTCACACAAACTTGAGCTTTCCATTACCATATATATCTATAAGAGCTTTAATTGTGAGAGTTATTTTTGGTGATCAAAGTGTAGAGATCACCAAGTTTACATCTTTGTATGTGAGGAGACGAACTTGCGGGTTCGTGTTGTGAGAAGTTCTTGAGGGAGCTCATTGTAGAGGTGCGGGATCGGTAAGCTAGTGTGCTTGCGTGTGCTATTTTTGTGAGAATAAGTGAGGGACTTGCAGATCTAAGAGTTCTTAAGAGAGCTCATTGTAGGTGTTGCGGCACCGAGTGATCTTGCGGGATCGTTATAGTAGAAATCCTTCATAGTGTTGAAGGCGGAGATGTAAAGCAAGTGTGCTGTAATCTCAAACAATTCTCCCATATTTGTGATTGCTTATCTCTCTCTCACTTGTGTTTTATATCTTGCATGCTCTTATTATTTTTATCTATTACATGCTTGATATACTTGTGCTCTATTGAATATATGCTTGGAATTGTTCGCTCACACTTGTATTCAACCAAGAGAGTCATAGTGATACCTTAACTCTTAATTTAGAGGAATCTTGAAGAGATAGTCCAGAGCCCTTCACTGAAAATTCGGCTACACTCTTTGGTTATATGTTGTATGTAGTTTTAGTTTGCATAATTCGTTTTAATTCCGTATTAGTTTTGCATTTGATTACCTCGTCACCTATTCACCCCCTCTAGGTGAATTACAATTGGTATTAGAGCTTAGTGCTCTTAATTTGAGTTTAACAACCTTGAATTAAAGATCTTCATTTTAGCTAATCACAATATTTGTACACACACTCATAGATTTCATGATACCTCCCATATTTGACATTTTTAACCTCTAAACTTGAAAAGTTAAGATATCTATGTATCTTAAAGCCCTATAAATTCATGTTTATTTTGTCACAATTAAAGATTGTTATTTTATTAATGGCAAGTATCTAGAAGCTAATGCAAAAGCCATTCATGCTCTTAAACTAACCCTAAATGATGATTATTTATCTAAAGTTTCTAACATTGAGTCGGCTTTTGTGGTATGGAACACTCTTTACTTTCTTGGGAAACAAATGCCAAATAAAAAACAGAGTGACTCGGATAATGGAAGTGCTACTTCTAACATGTGTTACTTGGTCTAAGGGGATGACCCCCTTAGGTAAATTCTGAATCTGAGCTAGATGAAGAAGTTGACATCTCATATAATGAACTTGCATCTTTTTGTCAAAAACTTCTTAAAAAAATATGATTTGTTAAAAGAAAAAAAGATTTAGTTGAAAAAGAAAATAAAACTTTATTGATGGAAAATGAATTTTTGAAAAAGGAGAATGTTTCGTTGTCTTCTAAATTGGATGTTATTTTTGAAGGAAACAATTCTTTAATAAACAAAATTGATTCTATTTCAAAAGAAAAGAAAACTGTTTTAAATGAAAATAAGCTTTTAAAAAAGAAAATTATTTTAAAAGAAAAAATATTTCTATTTCTAAAAAGAAAAAGAATTTTGTTTCTCATGTTGCTTCTTCTAAAATTAATGATAATATTTCTATTATGAAGAAAAACATTGATTATTTGGGCTCCACTTTGAGCCAATGTGCATTTAATCATAATAAATTAGAATCTATGTTTCGCAAGAAACAAGTTCCACATCCATGCAGATACCCCATGGCATACACATACACACCATGATCGCACCCATTCTCATATGTATGCTAGAGTGTACAGATGTACACATTGCGGCCGCAAAGGCCATCTTACAAAATTTTATTTTGATAGAATAAATCATTTAATTTTTGCTAATAAAAATATTTCGGTTCCTTATAATACTAACCTCATGAACCCAAAAAGATATGGGTATCAAAATTCTCACATCTTGTGTTTAATGTAGGTGTGGGCTCTCACAAAATGTGAGAGAATTGGTGCCTTAGTGGTGGATGCATTTGGAGTTTGAAGGACACACCCAATTGATGCATCACTATCAAGAAAGCATGGTGGGAGGACCACCTCTTATGTTAGAGAAATAATTGGTTACATTAGTTTTGGTAACCATTTCATCCTCCTCCTTTAAAATGCTTTAAATATTTATATGCTAGTGTAGTAACCTAAACTGAATCATACATTTATTTGGGCTTATACATTGAGTTAATTGGTTGTTAGCTATGCATGTTTTTTTGAAAAACTTTTCACTGAATTTACATATCTATTTTTGTTAAATTCATGTTTTATATGCTTTAGTTAAAGCATATATTGTTTTATATGCTTATATCGTTTTAATATGTAAATTTTATTAAAACTTGTGTTATACATGTACAATTCTTGAGATACATGCTTTACATACTCTATCTCTTTTATGTACTCAATTATTTATTTGATTGTACACTGTATGTCCTAGTTTTGATGATTCATGCATAACTATATGATATATCATGTTTTTAAGAAAAAGATTTTTATTTGAGTTTTATTTTGAGCTTTATTGTTTATTTTTATTTGAGTTTTGCTTTGAGTTTTATTATTTATTTTCATGAATATGTCATTTAAATGATTCTTATGCATTCACATTTTATGTTTTACTCATGATTTGTTTTTTATGAGCTTATATCAGAGCTTTATCGATCTTAAGTGTCAATTTTTGTGTAATATACATGTTTCATGGAATACATATTTTAATTTTATATTTGAAAGATCTTTAACTAGTTTTTCAAAAACTATTTTAAACTAGTTTCTTGATTCTTCAATTGGTAGAGTTTTCAAACTATGCTAAAATTATTTTCAAAATCTTATTTTTTAAAACTCCTACTTTTAAAGGGCGGTTGGTTGGGCGATCATGCCTTCTGTGCGTTATTAAACTGTCTTTTATCTTGTGCATGAAATGATGGATGTTATGAATTATACATAATTTTCATGATCTATTCATTTTGTATACTTATACTAGTTTTCTTATATATGTATGCTTTAAATTTCAAGTGATATTTTTATACATACATATACATAATTTTTATTGTGCTTGTTTTTCAATGTCTTTACACATTTTTAAAGCACAAAATATTTGTGCTAAGTTTGACTTAATTCTAAATTTTAATTGGTATTGCATTAATTTCAATTGGTATTTATTTTTTTAATATTAAAGTATACTTCATGCTTCACCTTCAATTGGTATCAAAATCTACTATTGGTATCTTAAAATTTTGTTTGTCTAAAAGTGGTACCAACATTTATTTTTTCAATTACTATTTGTTTTCAATTGATATCGAAATTTATTTTATTGACTTCAAGAAATTTTAAAATTTGTTTTTGAGTGGTGTCAAATTTTTTTAAAAAATAGTTTGTTGATATGTATTGCTTATATGCAAGGGAAGCTTAACATCTCCTCTATATATAGATTCATGTTGACTGTATTCTACATATTGAAGAGCTTGACCGCTCTTCTTTATGTGATACACGTGTGTAGGGGGAGCTTAACATCTCCGTCTATACATTACATATTATGCTTATGTGGGTTAGGGTCTAGTCATCCCTTCTCCATGTAATGCATGTATGCAAGGAAGCTAACTTAACGTCTCTCCTCTTCAGAATGTATATTGCATATACTTTTTCTTGTTTGTTTATCTTCATCCCTTTGTTGATGAATTGACAAAAAGTGGGAGAAGAATTTAGAGAGTTTATATATACATGTTTAATATTTATTGTATATGCATATATGTTTGTTTAGTTTATGAGCTTCTATTGAATATCCTTATTGTCCTTATTATTTTTGCTATGCATCAGTTAGGGGGGAGCTTCTATGAAGTTTATCTTTAATCCACGTATATATAACTTCTTGAGTTTTATCGTCATCAAAAAGGGGAGATTGTTAGCCCAAAGTCCCATCACTCTAGTATTGAGGATGATTGACTCATGTAATTATAATACTAACAATCTTGTGTTCATTTAGTTTCAGATTTTTGATCAAGATCTTAGTCAGTGTTTAGCTTCAACAAAAGATTTGAAGTCAAGTTATGAAGCTAACGCATGTTGATTCAAGAGCTCCGCTTCGCATCAAATACTCAAGAGGAGTCTAGCTCTTTGGATCAAGGTTTGGAGCAAGTCTAGATGGAGAAGAAGATTTTTAAGAGAAGATTTTAAAGACTTGAGTTATGTGTTTAAGTGTTAAGATTTTATGTTTTTAGATAAAATGTAAATGATAGATTAGTTATGGATTGCTCATGCTCATACACACACACACACAAAAATCTATATGTGTTTTCATAAGAAATAGTTTTGATTTCGAAAAATATGGTTTTGGTTTTGAGCTTCAAAGAATACATATTTCGTTTTCATGAATAGATTTCATCAAAACAAGTTTATATAGTTTATATATGTATTAGATTTTATTCATACACATTGTTGCTTCATAATGTTTAAAAAAACTTATTTGATGTTTTTATATCATGTGTTTAAGTTTTGTATTTATCAAATCTTCATTTAGAGATTATTATCAAAAACATAGATATTTCATCTTATATGTGTATTGGACAATATCCATACATACTATGCTTCAAAAGTATTTTAATATCTTGTTTTTATATTTGAACAAGTTTTGGAAAAATGGATTTTTCATTTCAAAGTTTGGTTTTGGAAAATACCGGTTTTTGTTTAAAGCTTAATTTCTATATCACAAAAATAGTTCAAATTGTTTGTAATATGTGTTGATTTTTGATCACACATATTTGTACTTCAAAGTGTTTTAATGAACATATTTTTGTGAATTTTTATGGGATTTAAATAAAATTTTAGGGTTTTAAAAGACCAAGTTTCAAATCCTGAAAACCCTAACCTGGGCTTCTGTCAGTTGATCAATGTGCAAGGAACGTGCACACGGCCTTGGCTTGAGGGCCGATCGACCGGGTAGTTGATTGATCCAGAGAGCTTGCTCTCTGGATTTGGCCCCGATCGACCGACCAAGAGCTCTCTGGTTCTTGTCTCAGTCAACCGAGCGGTCGACCGATAGGTCAAGACCTGGGTGCGATCAACCAGGCGGTCGACCAGCAACCCCAACGGTCTGAAAAATGACCGTTGGCCAGTTGACTGACCGGTCGATCGACATGTCATTTTGACCAGAAAACTGAGCCCAATGCTAGTTTTCTGAACCCTATAAAATAAGGTTCTCTTGGTCAATTTTGAACAAGATTTTGGAAAAGTTTTAGAGCCAATTTTTCTCATCTCTCTTAGAGCTTTTCTCCACTTGTTTTTGGGCGAAAATTTTCATATCAAAAGGAGAGTTTTTAAAGAATGTTTATCTTGTAATTTCCATTTGAGTTTTTCCTTCACAAATCTATCTTATTTTCTCACATAAACTTGAGCTTTCCATTTTCATGTCTATCCTATAGGAGCTTTGATTGTGAGAGTTATTTTTGGTGATCAAAGTGTAGAGATCACCTTGTTTACATCTTTATATTTGAGGAGGCGAACTTGCGAATTCGTATTATAAGGAGTTCTTGAGGGAGCTCATTGTAGAGTCACGACCTCGGCAAGCTAGTGTGCTTGTGTGTGTGTTGTTCTTGTGGGAACAAGTGAGGGACTTGCGGATCCAAGAGTTCTTGAGGGAGCTCATTGTAGCTGTTGCAGCACCGAGTGATCTTGCGAGATTGTTATAGTGAAAATCCTTCATAGTGTTAAAGGCAGAGACGTAAAGCAAGTGTGCTCGAACTTCGAAAAAATTCTCTCGTATTTGTGATTGCTCATACTCTCTCACTTGTGTTTTATATATTGCATGTTCTTATTGTTTTTATCTATTACATTCTTGATATACTTGTGTTTTATTGAATATATTTTTGGGATTGTTTGCTCACGCTAGTATTCAACCAAGAGGGCTATAGTAGCACCTCAACTCTTAATTTAGAAGAATATTGAGGAGATAGTTTAGAGCCCTTCACCAGAAATTCGGCTGTACTCTTTGGTTATACGTTATGTGTAGTTTTAGTTTATATAATTAGTTTTAATTCCGCATCAGTTTTGCATTTGATTAGCTTGTCACCTATTCACCCCCTCTAGGTGAATTACAATACCCTCTGTTCTGTTGTCTTCAATTTTTCTGATAAGATTGCATTTATGTCTTTTAGATCTTTAGAATATTCTTGTTAATCTTGAGTTAGAGAATCTTATCCTTGAAAATTTGAATTATTAGGATATATCGGGATTTTCTTCTCTTTCTCCATTATTTACAACCTGCATACTATTTGATATTAAAATAATTAAATAGCATAGTTTAAATAAAAATAAATTTGAAAATGTGACAAAATATGCAATATATGTTACTAATCACACCCTACCTATCTTTTTCTCATCCTCGAGTAAAAATCAAAAGACTAAGAGATTACTGAGCCATGTGCAGTGAGTCTTAAACCTCTAGGTTTCCCATAGAGGAGTCGCTATAGTCTCCTGAGGGTTTTCAATGGATTACACCCACAAAATCAAAAATAAAGAGTGTTAGTGTTTTGGAAAATTCCTTTTTAAAGAGAGAAGAATATTTGACAAATTTTTGCAAAAACTTAAATGATCTATAAGTCATAAGTTTATCAAATTAGTCATTTCTAAACTTAGTCTCTACTCAAAAACTTGTAAACATTAAAAGTAAGAATTCAAACTGCATTTCTCACTTAATCTATTATTTTACTCTAAATTATATGCTTCTTGTGGTTGTGAAATTTTGCTCAGGGTTCTTCAACTCCAACTCTTATGCCTTACTATACTTATTATGGCAATATTTATTCCTTAGTTTTATTAGGGTTTCTAACTGCTAAGCCTTTTATCGGTGACTCTCGAACCGGATGGTCTTAGGGCACCAAGTGAGAAACCCTTGGACTTAAGGACTCGGGGAAATAAGACCATAAAACTAAGAATTTTATTGGTAATACTAACCACTTTTACGCATACTTATACTTTATGAGGTACAAGTATCCAGCTTAATCAAAGGATTTTTGATATATATATTTTTTATAAGACACAAGAGTCTTTATTTTGAATTCTAAGTAAGTGTCTAAAGTGCATATTTCGTCACGTTAAAAATCAAGACCATATTACTTTTCTAATTTTTCTTTCTAAACTTAGAAATCAAGCAAGTAATTTTATTTTGACTAAGTATTAAGAAATCCTAATTATGATTCCTCTAATCCTTAAGATTATCTTAATTTTTTTTTACAAAAATAGATCAAAATATTGTTTCCCACTTCAAACATTTTTTTATTTTTTTATCATGATAAATGTTAGTGCTCCTCCCTACACCTATCTCATGTATTATCCTCATGTATGAATGAAATACAAAAATGCATGAAATAAAATGGAAAAGAGATGATGTTATTGATACATAGGGTCAAATAAACCCATTATCGTTTCATTTATACTGATTCCAAGAATGGTTTAAGGCGTTGACCATTAACTTTGAATTTGTTACCATTCTTAGGGTCGCAGATCTCTACTGTACTGTGTGGATACTGCTCATAATGAATGACCCTTTCCATCTCGATTTCAACTTTGCTGAAAAAAGATGAAGCCTTAAATTGTAGAGTAAGACTTTTTGTCCAGGGACAAATGTTTTTCTTATGATAAATTTATCATGAAAGACCTTAATTCTATTTTTCGTTATCTTTGCATTTTCATAGACTCCGTTTCTCATTTCCTCAAATTTGGGAATTTGCAGTTTTTGAAGTTCACCGGTCTTATCTAGATCAAAGTTCAATTGTTTAATTGTCCATAAGACTCGGTGCTCAAGTTTAATAGATAAGTGGCAAGCCTTTTCAAAGACCAACCTTTAAGAAGACATACCTAAAATCGTTTTGAAAGCGGTCTTTAGGCTCATAAGGCATATATCCGTTTTGTGGACCAGTCTTTTAATTTTGACTCACAGTCTTCTCCAAAATCAATTTGATTTGTCTATTAGAGACCTTTACCTGCCCACTGGTTTGAGGATAGTATAGTGTGAATAACTTATGTGTGATGATATATTTCCGCATAAGAGCTTCAAAAGATCTGTTGCAGAAATGAGTGCCATTATCGTTGATTATAGCATGAGGAGTTTCGAAGCGTGAGAAAATATTCTCTTTCAAGAACTTGACAACAACCTTATTGTCATTCGTTTTTCTAGGAGTGTCTTCAACCCACTTAGACACATAGTCCACAACAACTATGATGTATTGGTTCCCAAATGAATTAGGAAAAAGACCCATGAAGTCAATGCCCCAAATGTTGAAAAGTTCTATTTCTAGAATTGGATTGAGGGACATCATGTTATATTCTGAGATCCTCCCTGTCATTTGATATCTTGGGTAAGTTTTGCAGAACTCAAAGGCTTTTTGGCCCCCCGCATGTAAGTGTTGGCCCAGAGGCCCATTACTTTAGTTTTGACGATGATTAACTCATGTAGTTATAGTTTACTAATGATCTTGTGCTTAATTAGTTTCAGATATTTGATCAAGATCGTAGTAGGTGTTTGGCTTCAACAAAGGAGTTTTGAGGCTAACACATATTGATTCAAGAGCTCGCGCGTCAAGATCACATCTAGCACTCGGTTGGAGTCAAGCTCGTTGGATCGCGTTTGGATCGAGTCGGCTTGGAGACAAGAAGACTTCGGTTTGTGTTTAGTATGTTTACATCTTATGCAAAGATTAGATAGTATTGATATGGTTCAAACAGTTTGTAATATGTGTTGATTTTTGATCACACATGTTTGGTATTCAAAGATCTTATAAGAACTTATTTTTGTGAAATTTATGTGATTTTATGAGATTTTATTGAAGGTAAAAAGACCAAGTTTTTAATCCCAAAATATGTGACCTGACCTTCTGCCGGTCGACCGGACGGTCGATCGAAATAGAAGTCGATTGACCGGACCGGTCGACCGATATGCACAAGCGTACATGGCCAAATGGCTTGAGGGCCGGTCGGTCGGGCCGGTCGACAGTCCAGAGAGCTTTGCTCCTGGATCTGGCCCCGGTCGACCGGCCAGAGAGATATGCTCTCTGGATCCAGCCTCGGTCGACCGGCGGTCGACCGATGGCACAACGGTCAGAAATCTGAACGTTGGCCGGTCGACCGGGCCATCACGGACAGCAGAATTTTCTGCTATCTTTGGCCTAACGGCTAGTTTTTGGAATGGGTTATTGGGCTGTTTTGATCAAGAATTTGAAGAGCAAATTTTCTCATCTTCTTAAGTGTTTTAGCAACAAGTTTTCAAGAGTTTATGTGCCAAAAATATTAATCTTTATTTTTTTAAAGGGTTGAAAAAATTAAGAAAAAGAGAGTCTTTGGGAATTAGTTTTGATCTTCATTTATATTTCTATCTAGAGTTTTTTCTAAGAGTTTTTCTTTGTGTTTTGTTTTTCAAACTCTTTGTTTTCTCACACTTGAGCTATCTATCTATCCTATCTATTGGATCTTATTTTGGTGAGAAAATTAGTTTGTGGTTTATTGAGACCACTAAGAGTTGTAACCTTTCCTTTGTTTTGGCTTTGTGCCTTTCCCTCTAAGTGTAGAGGAGGTTGTGCAATTAGGTTTGTGGCTCTCTCTCTAATTGTAGAGGTGATTGTGGTTGATTTGGCTTAGTGCCTTATCCCTCAACTGTAGAGGTGATTGTTGTCGTGCCTTGCCTCTTGTGTAGAGGTTGTTTGTTGGAGAGAGGAGTTGTGTACTCTTAATTTGTATTTGCCAAATCCTCAGTGGAGGTTTCCTATGTGGGAAGTCCTGTGTGGACGTATAGTGAAAATCCTTCTGTATGAAGGCGGGGACGTAGAGTAGTAGCTGGAACCTCGAAACATATCTTGGTGTTTGCGATTGATCCACTATCTCTACTCTCTCTCTTTCTTATATCTTACATTGATTCATATTACTCATATCATATATGCTTGGTATTGTTTGTGTGTGCCTCACTAGTGTTGAACCAAGAGAGGTTCATATAGCACCTCAACTCTTATTTAGAGGAATTTAGAGGAGATAGTCCAGAGCCCTTCACCAGGAATTCGGCTACACTCTTTGGTTATACTAAGTGTATTGTAATTAGTTTTTAATTCCGCATCATTTGTCATTAGATTAGCCATTCACCTATTTACCCCCTCTAAGTGTATTTTCAATTGGTATCAGAGCCTACGCTCCTGATATTAAGCTTAACAACCTAGGAGTGAGATCTTCGCTAGTTAATCTATTATTTGCATTTGCACACATACTTGTTTACACACACTGATGGATTTCATGACCCCTCCTATGTTTGATGTTTCTAACATCGATGTATGGAAGATTAGGATGAGTGCTTATTTAAAAGCCTTAGGTTTGTATGTTTTCCTTACTATACTAAGAAATCCTCTCTTGGTAATATAAAGCATATAGAGGCCAATGCACAAGTCCTAGAAGCACTTAGGCACACTCTAAGCAAAGAATATCTTATGTTGGTTTCTCATTGTGATTTCGCTTTTTGCAGTGTGGAACACTTTGACCTCTTTCAAGCTACAAATGATGAAACATGTGGAGAAGGAATGTAAGATCTCTGGTTAATAACACTGTATTTTTATTTTCCTAAAGTATTTATTTTGATTTACAGATTATTTTTTTAATCAACTTAATTTATTATTTTCTTTCTTGTGATTATTATTATTATTAAAAATGGAAATTATTTTTTAGATAATAAATGGTATTTTAGCTTTAAATATTATTACCAATATTAATTATCAATATTTTTAGTTACTTATTACTATTATTTTTATATTTACCATTATTATTAATTGTTATTTAATTATTATTCCCATTATTTCATTAAGGTTATTATTCATTATTATTTAGTGGTAGTTATTATTATTGTTATTATTCCATTATGATTATTATTTAATGTTATTACTATTAGTGTTATCTTCATTTTATTGTCGGTATTTATTAATTATTATTAGTATTTATTACTATGGTTATTACTAATTAATATTATCATTGTTGTTATTACTATTCTTATTGTTATTATTTTGTTTTATTATTATTATGTTTGTCATTAGTAGTGGCATCATTTTCTATTCCCTTTAATCCATGTTCCTACCTATTATCTTTTTAGCCCATACCCATTTCCATTTTTTTGATTATCTAAACCCAATACCCGTACCCATTAGACGCACTACCCATAACCCGTTACCCATACCCAATAACCCATCCTATATAATCCTTATCCTAACCTAAATCTAATCCCTAAGCCCCATCTTCTCTTCCCCAAACATCCAGCCGCCAAGAGCCGAGGCCAACCACACCCCTATCCCCGAGCACCCACGGCCGTGCACCACCACGCTGCCACCTCCCCACCCCACGCGCAGCCACGCGCAGCAGCCGCAGTAACAGCAACCTGGCGCCCATAGGCTTTTACCGAGCTTCCCCAGGCCTCTCCATCCTTGCAACTCGTCAGCGAGCACCCGCCATCGACCTCCATGTCGTGCTCAACTCTTCCGCTGCCAGAGCCAGAGGGGAACTTTACCATCACCTTCTTTTATTGCCGCACACCCCTTTGCAGGACACGCAAACCGGCGACAACACCAAGGCAACATATGTGACCTTGATGTACAAGAATTGTAATAGCATTAAGACAGTAGCTCTCAGACCTGGTCTTGGAGGTGCAATTATTCCAAGATCTTGTGACCATGTTCCACAGCCTGGAGAAGAACCTTGCCCATTAGATCCTTAGATTGCGGCTCCTAATAAAAGCAAGTATGCTGATCTCCAACAACTGAAGTTGCAGGAAAATCTAGAGGATGATCCAACTGGGGAATTATCTCGGAACCACTCCGGAAGCCCGACCCTCTCCGACGGTTGATTAGTCTCTAATTTTGCATAATTATCATCACATTCTCATATTTATTTAATGCTAAATTTTGCTAATAAAGCTTTGGTTGCTTCAATCTAGGTCCATGGTGTGCAAATGAAGAAGAAGACCTAAATCACCATTTAATTGGTGATTAAAAGCCTACCAATTAGCATTGACTTTAGAGTGAAGATTTTGTCAGCCCAGGGAGTCAAATCGCACATCCAGGAGGTCTAATTGACAGGAGACAAACTGGGCGACGCGCCGCCCGAAGCCAGGCGCGCGCCGCCCTGGCAGGGCCGCGGAAACGCGGCCCAGGCCTCGTTTCCGCGGCCCTTTGGCGCGCGCGCACCTACGCTTTGGGCCACGTGCTTCCCACGTGGCCCCCTTCCCCTGGTGCCTATAAATACCCCCCTGGGGTCTTCAGTTTGGCCAGATCCAGAGTTAGAGCAAGTTTTTATAATCTTGTTTTTAGTTTGTAGTTGTTGTTGTTGTTCTTCTTCTAGTTCTAGCTTTAGCCATTAGAGTGAAAGAGAGAGAGAGTGTGTACTAGTTGTATTGGAAGGTGACAAGATAATACAAGTAATTACTTCTCTCTCTTCTTTCCATTTACTAGTTGTTTTCATTTGCTTTCATTTGCTTTTACATTCTTGCTTTAGTGTAACTCCTTCTCTTTCTCTCTTTTCTTTTGTTGTTCTTTTCCTCTCCATGTGTAACTAACTCCTCCATTGCATGGCTAACTAACTACTAACCCACTAATCTTTAACTACTTGATTGATAACTCGCATGAGTCAATAGTGTCAAACAAGCCTTGTGCAAACGAGAGCTATGGCATCTTAAGACGAGGTTCTAACTCTAATTTACCTACAAGTATTTACCTTCTTATATTTCATACTTAAATGGTTTCTTTGATGATCTATGGGTTTTGTATTTTACTTGTTGTTGTAAGCTAGAGACTTTCCTTTTAACTTTGTCGATACCATTAGTGCACTCGTGTCTTCCCGTATTCTCGCCTTCTAATGGATCTTGATATGGGAATGTCCGAGTTTTTGCCGTGTAAAGCAAAGTTATAGGAAGAACTTTCACTCGATTTCCACGTGAATAGTTCCATTGAATAATGGTTAAGCTTGCCTATGATCCATCGTGAGGCACATCTTCAAGAAGTTAGGGATTAGTGGGAGCAATTAGTAGAAAGTTAGCCATGCGTTTTTACTATTAAGAAAAACTCACTTTTACAAACCACCAAAACATTTTCCAACAATTCTTGAAATAACTTGTTTTCACTTTTCAATTCTTTATTTGAAACAAAGAACATTCTCTTTTCTTGAACATAAAAGCCGCATCAAGCTTCCATCGCTCTCCCTCCTTGTGGATACGACCCGTATAGCCACTTCGCTACTACGGAAGATTCGCAAAAGCAGTAACTTCGACCCACTCCCTTCTACTTTCCTTGTGCTTGCTTTTTGTCGATCAAATTTTAGCGCCGTTGACGGGGAGGGAACGGCTTTATTGTTCACTACTAAAGATTGTTCTTTGTTTTTGTGTGTAGGAGAAGTACCAAGGAGCTCACTATCACGGGAAGCGAAAGGGGTGGCCAAGGACATTGCGTGAGGATTCATTTGCCCTCGGAAAAATTCGTGTAAAAGCGAGTTTTTCCGATTGAAGTACTAACAAACTCGTTTGCAGGGTTGCCGAAAGCCGCTAAGGAAAAATTGCTTTCTAAATTTTTTTAGTTTCCTTGGATGCTTCACCTATATGCATGTGTAATAAATTCAACAGAAATTCACTTGTTGCTTAATCGAAATTTGGATTAGACTTTTGCATTTAGGGCACGTGTCTATTTCAATTCATTTCAATTTCTGTTGAAGAGTGCTGGAGACAAGGTACGTGTGCATTCATATAGAATAGGACCAACATTTTGAAGTGATTTACCGCTTTGAGTGTTACCTTGTTGTGAATAAACTGTACACTTGCACAATTGACTTTAAGGGCAAAACCCAAATAAACAAGATAAGGTGGGGATTTCATCACCCTTCCTTAGCCCAAAAACCATCTCCATGTGCACTCACATTTTCTCAAGCCTTAACTAAAAATCAATAGACGTTGGCCCTAGGGACATCTCGGACTCACTAAGAGATTAACCGAGGTTGAAAATTGTAAGAACTATACTCCTGCATAATCGGTGTCTAAGGAAAGTGGATTGAGAGGTAAAGCCTCGAAAGCTCGGTGGTTTGGCATAATTAGGCCAGTGGCTCTGCCCGGATACCTCCCCCCGAGCTTTACCCTTTCCTTGCCGATTAGCTTGTAGTCGAGTTCCTGCAACAACCTTCGCCGGAGAATCGACCAGTTAGGAGTCGTCTAGGTCCAGGTACCTTAGACTAAGGCTTGTGGTTGTTTTTCTTTCTTTTGTTTGTTTTTAGTTCTTTTTCGATTGTTTGTTGTTTTCACGTTGTTTGTGGTGTGCTGCATGCAAGAGTGGGTGAGAGATCCATCAACTTCTAGATTAACAAGAAACACTTCTCTACCCTTGCATCCAGAACCGGTGATGGCGTCACTTCAGGATAGATTTTACCCGATCAGAACTTCAACCATCTTGCATAAAACTTCCTGAAGCAAACGACAATAATTTCGAGTTGAAACCCTAATTCATTAACACTCTTCCCAAATTTCATGGTTTAGAATCGGAGGACGCATATTTCTTTGTTAGAGAATTTGAAGAAGTATGCCTCATGATGCGTATACCCCAGGTAGGAGACGACGCCGTTAGGTTACGTTTCATCCCTTTTTCCCTAAAGGACCTAGCTAAGAAATGGTTGTACAGTTTGGCAGCAGATTCAGTCACGACATGGATGATTTCGTCAAGGCCTTCTTGAAGAAATTCTACCCAATTCACAAAACTGCCCTCATTAGGAAGAACATCATGCAGTTTAGGCAGGAACCGAGCGAACCATTTTGGAGATACTTTGAGCGATTCAAAGATCTCCTGGCTCCGTGCCCTCATCATGGCGTGGAGAAATGGCGTCAGTGCCAGATTCTCTACGATGGTCTAGACTATCAAACGAAAACCCTTTTAGAGACCATGTGTCAGGGAGGGTTCTTACAGAAGGATGAGAATCAGGGTTGGGATTTGTTTGAGGATTTAGCTGAGAAAACCCTCCAATGGGAGCCAGCCTCGGAGAAACCTAGGAATTCACAATCTATAGCTTCAAGAGGAGGGCTCCTATCTCTAGAATCATCCATAGCTGCCGAGGCTAAGATTGCTACCCTAATGAGAAGGATAGAGGCTCTGGAAACAAAAGAGCCTGCCAGTGTCAACCAGATCAACCCACCACCAATTCACAATCCAGGCTGTTCGTATTGTCAGGCCCCAAACCATGTCTTTGAAGAGTGCCCCGTTTTTCATACCCAGCAAGTGCCACCGGAACACCTGAACGCGGCTTACTCACGGCCGCCTCACAACCCCTACTCACAGACCTACAATCCCGGCTGGAGAAATCACCCCAATTTCTCCTGGGCCCAAAACAATCCTCCCAGGCCTAATTTTTTCAACAATTTTCACCATCCTACTCCTCCACCAACTTTTCCTAGTCAAGCCCCAGCTTCCTCCTCCCAAGGCTCACCAATGGAAAGAAAATCAGTAAATTGGAGGAGAGCATAGAGGCTTTCATCAAGTCCCAACTGCTTTTATGCAAAACCAGGGACAAACTTTGAACAGTCATTCACAGGCCATATCGAGGTTGGAAATGCAGATGAGCCAGTTAGCTAGCTCCCTAAGTGAAAGACCTAAGGGTACTTTGCCTAGTCAGCCATTAGTTAACTCAAAAACCTCCAATCAAGCATATGAAATTCAGGATCCATCGATTAACCAGTGTAATGCTGTTCACACACTGCGATCTGGAAAGAAGGTAGACAACCAGGTTTACCAACAGAAAAGTTCAAGTCCATCCTGATCCTACTCCAGCCTCCACCTGCTAGTTCCTCCCAATCCGCTCCACAAACATCTGACGAGGACAAAGCTGCTGAACAAGTTCATAAGCCTGTAGCACCCTTTCCCAATAGGCTTAGGAACAACAATAAGAATATGCACATGGAGAAAATGCTAGAGATGTTCAACCAGGTCAAATTGAATGTGCCACTTCTAGACGCTATCCAACAAGTCCCGACTTATGCCAAATTTCTTAAGGATATGTGTACGAAGAAGAGAAAGATCAATGTGCTCAAGAAAGTGCTCTTGGCAACCAACATAAGCGAAATTCTGTCTGGTCCCATTCCGGTGAAATATAAGGATCCCGGATGTCTCACCATTTCCTGCACCATAGGATAGACTGAAATCAGTAGAGCACTTCTTGACCTAGGAGCAAGTATCAACTTGCTACCTCTCTCGGTATACCAGCAACTTGGGTTGGGTGAGCTAAGCCCAACTCGAGTCACCATTCAGCTAGCTGACCGATCTGTAAAGATCCCGAAGGGGAAATCACAGACGTCCTCATCCGGGTCGGGGATTTCATTTACCCGTTGACTTCATTGTGCTTGAGACCCAACCTGTGTCCAATCTTAGGTCTCAAACTCCCGTCATCTTAGGACGCCCATTCCTTGCTACAGCCAATGCCATTATCAACTGTAGGAATGGGTCCATGCGATTGACTTTTGGAGACATGACGAAGGAAGTCAATGTCTTCAATCTTGGAAGACAACCTAGGGATGTCAATGATCAGACGTTGAGGTCAATTCTATTGAAAACCTGACCAGTGAGCATGAGAAAGCATGAAGACAGAAACTGAGGCAGAGTTTGATCTGGAGGCTGAGGATTTCAATTTAGACCAGATCATAGATTCAGCAGTGGATTGGGCATCAAGCCCTAGTGTACCCTATCCTAGGATTGAAAGCCCAGAGATTGCCTCTAATGAAGCAACACCTTCCCTAGAGCTAAAAACCCTGCCTGAACAGCTCAAGTACGCCTACCTGGGCGGAAAGGACACCTTGCCAGTCATCATAGCATCACACCTGACTGAGCAACAAAAGGACAGCTTAATGTCTATTCTGAAAAGGCATAGGGAAGCCATTGGATGGACGATGAAGGACATCAAAGGAATAAGTCCAGCCATAGTACAACACAGAATCCATTTAGTCGATGAAGCAACCCCTAGGAGGGACCCACAACGCAGGCTTAACCCTCTCATGCAAGAGGCAGTTAAGGCTGAAATTCTAAAACTATTAGATAATGGGATAGTTTATCCCATTTTTGATAGTCAATGGGTTATCCCTGTTCATGCGGTCCCAAAGAAGTCTGGCTTTACGGTGGTAGAAAACGAGGAAAAAGAGTTGGTACAAACAAGACTGCCTACCAAGGTTCGTGTTTGTATCGACTACAAGAAGTTGAATGCAGCTACCCGTAAAGACCACTTCCCGCTACCCTTCATCGATCAAATGCTTGAGCGTTTAGCTGGACATGAGTACTACTGCTTTCTAGATGGGTACTCGGGATACAATCAGATCCCCATTGCTGCAGAAGACCAGGAAAAGACGACGTTCACCTGCCCGTTCGGAACCTTTGCTTATCGGCGCATGCCTTTTGGATTGTGGCAATGCTCCCGCAACATTCCAACGGTGCATGCTTAGTTTGTTCTCTGACATGGTGGAACGTTTTCTTGAGATTTTCATGGATGACTTCTCCATCTACGGAGATTCATTTGATCAGTATCTTCATCACTTAGAGTTAGTGCTACAAAGATGCATTGAGAAGAACCTAACTCTAAACTGGGAAAATGTCACTTTATGGTGAGATAGGGGATTGTCTTGGCCATGAGATTTCGAGGAGAGGCATAGAAGTGGATAAGGCTAAGGTAGAAGTGATTGCTAAGCTTCCACCACCCAAAAGCATCAAGAATATTAGATCCTTTTTAGGGCATGCAGGGTTCTACTACCGACGGTTCATTAAGGACTTTAACAAAATCACGAGGCCCTTAACCAACTTGCTCACTAAGGACGTGCCCTTTGATTTCAACGATGAATGTTTCAAGTCATGGGGGAAGCTTAAGCAAGAACTGATTTCTGCACCTATCATTTCTGCTCCTAATTGGGCCCAACCATTTGAAATCATGTGTGATGCATCTGATTTTGCTATTGGCGCTGTTCTAGGACAGCGCATCGATAATAGGTAGCACGTGATCTACTATTCGAGTAGGACCTTGAATGACGCCCAACAGAACTATACAACGACTGAGAAGGAATTCTTGGCCGTTGTCTTTGCGTTAGAAAAGTTCCGGCCTTACTTGTTAGGTTCGAAGACGGTAATTTTTACGGATCACTTGGCTCTGAAATACCTCATAACCAAAAAGGAAGCAAAAGCCCGACTGATTCGGTGGATCCTTTTGCTTCAGGTATTTGACTTAGAAATCTGGGATAAACGAGGTATAGAAAATGTGGTCACTGATCATCTCTCACGAATTCCAAATGCACCAACCATCCAAGCTCCGATCAACGAGGATTTCCCAGACGAGCACATCCTAGCCATTCTTAAGGAACCCTGGTATGCGGACATCGTTAATTACCTGGCCACGGGACAATTACCCGCTGACTGGACAAAGAAGACCAAGACCGCTTCTTTGCCCAAGTACGGTACTTCTTCTGGGAAGAACCATATCTTTTTAAGTATTGTCCCCGACCAAATTATTAGACGATGCATACCAGAAGAGGAATAGAGGAATGTGCTCAGCTTTTGCCATGACCTTGCATGTGGAGGCCACTTCGGTCCCCGCAAGACTGCAGAGAAGGTTCTACAAAGTGGGTTCTACTGGCCCACTTTGTTCAAAGACTCATATCATTTTTTGCAAGTCATGTGCAAACTGTCAGAAGATCGGGAAAATTTCTAGAAGAGACATGATGCCCCTAAACCCAATCCTTGAAGTTGAAATTTTTAATGTTTGGGGTATCGATTTCATGGGGCCATTCCCCAACTCCTTCGGCAACCTATTCATTTTGATTGCTGTAGATTATGTCTCTAAGTGGGTAGAAGCTGTGCCAACTAAGATGAATGACAATAAAGTGGTTGTCAAATTTCTCAAAGATAACATCTTCTCCCGATTTGGCACCCCCAGAGCGATAATTAGTAATAATGGATCACATTTCTGCAACAGAGTTTTTGAAGCTCTGATCGAAAATATTTTATCAATCACAAGTTATCCACTCCGTACCATCCCCAGACAAATGGGCAGGTAGAAGTCACCAATCGACAACTCAAGCTCATTCTGGAAAAGACTATCGGACAGAACCGAAAGGATTGGTCGGTTAAGCTCAATGATGCATTGTGGGCTTACCGCACTGCTTTTAAGACAGTTCTGGGGATGTCTCCTTACAGAATCATATTTAGAAAAACCTGTCATCTGCCAGTAGAGTTAGAACACCGGGCCCTCTGGGCAATTAAGCAACTCAACTTTGACCTGACCAAGGCCGGTGAACTTAGAAAACTACAGATTTCAGAATTAGAGGAGATACGGAATGAAGGTTATGAGAATGCACGAATCACCAAGAGCAGAACTAAACTTTTCCATGACCAAATCATAACCCGAAAAACTTTGCACCGGGAGATAGGGTTCTGCTGTACAATTCTAGGCTTCATATTTTCGCGGGGAAACTAAAAACTCGTTGGTCAGGACCGTTCATTGTGCGCACTGTTTTCCCACACGGTGCTGTGCTTATTGCAGACCCTAAAAATAACACGGAATTTAAAGTGAATGGGCAAAGACTGAAGCCCTTCTTGACCACTGAGCCTATGACTCCAGATGATATTGTGCTGACTCTTTTTGCCCCGTCATACACCTAACCACAAAAAACAAAATCTAAAAAAAAAAATGTTTATATGCTTACCCCGTGTACATTCTTTTTGACATTTCTTTAGCCTATCGCCCTTGGCCGGCCCAAGTCCACGGAGACGGTAACATCATTTCTTCCCCCTATTTATTGCATTTCCATATGCATTCATTGAGGACAATGCATTAGATAGGTGTGGGGGGGGGTGCTATCACTTTTTCTTTTTCCTTTTATTCTTTCTTTTTCTTTCACACACAAAAAAAAAATCTCCAGATTGAAAAAAAATTTCATACTCTTTATAAAAATACCAAAAGATTGTAGGAATTACGGGAACCTTAGTAATAAATCTTTATTTTTGCCTAAGTAAACAAGAAAGAATGGTTTAACTAAAAATATAGGAGGGATAAGGAAAATAATTCATACCTTTTATTTAGCCTTAGTGGAATATGCATAATTCACACACACATGTTTGGGATTTAGAGACACAACTCTTAAAAAAAAAAAGGCTAGATAATTGTGCCTCAAGAAGCATGATCACTCACACCCATATATATATATATATATATATATATATATATATATATATATATATATATATATATATATATATATATATATATATATATATATATATAAATAAATCTTGATTTCGTGGCCTACTCCACTTGCATATTTGACCTGAAGGGCGTTTTTCCACCTGGTGCCCTAAGACCATCTGGATTGGGAGTCATCGGTTTGATATGTGTTGCATAAGTAAAGTAGAAAGCCTAATGGAACCAAGAATAATAAGTAAATATTAATCAAATTAAATGATATTCAAAGTTGAGTTGAAAAATCCCAAGCACCTCACACTTACACATATGCATATCTATCTAAAGCAAATAAAAGAATGAGTTAGAAGTACAAAATCCTTTCTAAATTTAAAGAAAAACCATAGTTTCTTCTTTTATGAAGGCTAAAGTATAAGAGGACTTATGAAGGTTAAACCTAATTCTTACATCATTCGGTTATTTTTACTTAGATGATTGAAAATTCTTTTTCATAGAAAAAAAGTTATTTCTAAACAACTAACTTCTTTTCTTTACTTACTAGATTTTGTGGGTGCAATCCGCTGAAAACCCTCAGGAGACAACACTCCTCCTCGAGGGGAAACCTAGAGGTTTAAAGGCTTGTTGCACATGCTCAGTGCAACCGCGACATCTGCGAAAGTGGTATAATAATTTTCTGATTTTTGTTTTGTTTTGCTCGGGACGAGCAAAAAGATAAGTATGGGGGTGTGATTAGTCTCTAATTTTGCATAATTATCATCACATTCTCATATTTATTTAATGCTAAATTTTGCTAATAAAGCTTTGGTTGCTTCAATCTAGGTCCATGGTGTGCAAATGAAGAAGAAGACCTAAATCACAATTTAATTGGTGATTAAAAGCCTACCAATTAGCCATTGACTTTAGAGTGAAGATTTTGTCAGCCCAGGGAGTCAAATCGCAAATCCAGGAGGTCTAATTGACAGGAGACAAACTGGGCGACGCGCCGCCCGAAGCCAGGCGCGCGCCGCCCTAGCAGGGCCGCGAAAACGCGGCCCAGGCCGCGTTTCCGCGGCCCTTTGGGCGCGCGCGCACCTACGCTTTGGGCCACGTGCTTCCCACGTGGTCCCCTTTCCCCTGGTGCCTATAAATACCCCCTGGGGTCTTCAGTTTGGCCAGATCCAGAGTTAGAGCAAGTTTTTGTAATCTTGTTTTTAGTTTGTAGTTGTTGTTGTTGTTCTTCTTCTAGTTCTAGCTTTAGCCATTAGAGTGAAAGAGAGAGTGTATACTAGTTGTATTGGAAGGTGACAAGATAATTCAAGTAATTACTTCTCTCTCTTCTTTCCATTTACTAGTTGTTTTCATTTGCTTTCATTTGCTTTTACATTCTTGCTTTAGTGTAACTCCTTCTCTTTCTCTCTTTTCTTTTGTTGTTCTTTTCCTCTCCATGTGTAACTAACTCCTCCATTGCATGGCTAACTAACTACTAACCCACTAATCTTTAACTACTTGATTGATAACCCGTATGAGTCAATAGTGTCAAACAAGCCTTGTGCAAACGAGAGCTATGGCATCTTAAGACGAGGGTTCTAACTCTAACTTACCTACAAGTATTTACCTTCTTATATTTCATACTTAAATGGTTTCTTTGATGATCTATGGGTTTTGTATTTTACTTGTTGTAAGCTAGAGACTTTCCTTTTAACTTTGTCGATACCATTAGTGCACTCGTGTTTTCCCGTATTCTCGCCTTCTAATGGATCTTGATATGGGAATGTCCGAGTTTTTGCCGTGTAAAGCAAAGTATAGGAAGAACTTTCACTCGATTTTCACGTGAATAGTTCCATTGAATAAGGGGTAAGCTTGCCTATGATCCATCGTGAGGCACATCTTCAAGAAGTTAGGGATTAGTGAGAGCAATTAGTAGAAAGTTAGCAATGTATTTTTACCATTAAGAAAAACTCACTTTTACAAACCACCAAAATATTTTCCAACAATTCTTGAAACAACTTGTTTTCACTTTTCAATTCTTTATTTGGAAACAAAGAACATTCTCTTTTCTTGAACATAAAAGCCGCATCAAGCTTCCATCGCTCTCCCTCCTTGTGGATACGACCCGTATAGCCACTTCGCTACTACGGAAGAATCACAAAACCAGTAACTTCGACCCACTCCCTTTCTACTTTCCATGTGCTTGCTTTTGTCGATCAACGGTCATCACCATGGCCGAGCAAGCACAACCCCAAGGCAAAGGTAAGTAAGTTCCCACCCTTTTGGCCTTGAAACATCTTACTTTGAGCCATTTTCGGCTCTCCATGGATCGCCGTTGATCACCATCGGCGAGCGCGAACGCACCCACGCCCTTCACGGCGAGATGCTCTATGTAACGACACCCTCCGCGGCCCCGGACGCCTCCGCCAGAGCCTCTGTCGGCGCGCCGCAAGTTGCCCCGAGGTTAGTGTTATATTCATTTGTGTAGGGGCATTTGTTTAATAATGTGAAAGTTATTAAATGTGTAAGGGTATAATTGTAATTATTGTGAAGTTAATTAAAATTGTTTGTTAGTGTGTATGAGAGTTGGTGTGAGCACATAAGCATATACTAAGTGTAAGTATGTATAGATGTATGTATGTATGTATATAAGTGTATATATGTACATGTATGCATGATTGTTAGTTTGTACCCGTATATGTATGTGTACGTGGGTGTACACGTATGTGTCGGTGTGCTCGGGAGTGTATTTAGCGTATATTTATATTAATTTGTATGTTCGGCTGCGTGTTACAGTATTTCAGATCCGTTCGGTGAGATCCGAACCCAGCTTCAGGAGACCCGGACTCAATCCAGATTCGTGCTCGTTGTGGACCCGATACACAGGAGATTCAAAGACCAATGCATGGGATGATCCATACACCAGTACCGGTTCGTACAGTGAAGGCCAGACGGCGATTCGGTTCCGAACCATGTCATTTCATGTGAGTGTTCATTATTGTGTATTTACCGTTGTCGGTATGCGTTACATGTTGCTCTTATCATTTCATGTGACTTTCTGTTATATTTTACCAGTTTGATTACTTGCACCACTTCATGAAACATCTTTGATTGTTCACTTTATTTACATAGTTGATATGAGCTTGTATCAGCGTCATTTCATGTGTTGGTAGTTTATCGTTGTTAGCTTAGGCCTAGTTTTGATGTACCTTAGACAGTGACTCATTTCGATCCACTGGTTAGTTGGCCCAGATCATATTTGAGGACAGATGACTTGTTTCATGTAGAGTACTTCTGAGACTTGTTATTCTATCATTTGATAATAACTTAGGTGATGATTCATTCAGGTATTGATGACGGACTTGTTATGATACAACTTTACTAAGAGATTGGATTACAGATGCTTGGATCAGTATATGGACTTAGTTGGAATTTGAGTTGAGCTGGGATTTATTTATATGATATTTTGTTGATGTTGAGTATCAGAAGTAGATATTCTAGATCATAAGTTGTTTGAGGATGATTCCGTACTTAGATATGATTTCGATATATGTTTGACTTGTTGATCTTGAAGATATACCATGTGCTTCATGTTTAGTTATTGAATAGTTCAGTTGATAAAGATTGAGCTATTGTGATAGTAACCAAGTCGATATCATTGATCTTGTACTACAGAGTTATCAGATAGCAGTCATCACTTTATCAGTTGGTGAGATTATTTATTGGTGATCATATAATGTGTTCAGAGTTTATTGTAGTTGTTAGGTATCTGTATCAGTTATCAGTTGTTAGTGACACCATTGTGTTAGTGACTATAACTCCAGTACGCTATTTCAGATGTCAGATATTAGTTGTCAGTTACTCAGTTGTCAGATATCACAGTTGTCAGATATCACAGTTGTCAGATATCAGTTGTCAGTTGTAAGATTATCAGCTAGTATTAACATCAGCAGTTGTTTGAGATATCAGTTACTATTATATATTAAATCACATTGATTGCTTATTAATAAAAGACACCAAAACCCGGGGAACAGGGGTAATTGCCTGATGATGCATGTCGTGTATTTTGGAAGGACTTCTTATGGTACCGAGTTGTGGGTTCCAATCATGGGAAACCAAGGTAGTACTGGCTACCTATTCAGTTGTCAGTTGTCAGGGTTATGCCCGGATTACGGCATCACACTTGTTGTCTTTTCGTGTGGGGCTGTGGTCTTCAGTTGTCAGAGCCTTGCGGCTTGTCCTGGTTCAGCGCCAGGGGTGTTAGACCGTGGTACCAGGCATGCACGATACTCTTCCAAACACATGCACTACATTGGCAGACAGTTACAACAATGATAATTTTGTTTGATATGTGAAAAAACGGTTGTGGTATGAGACACAGCTAAGTACTACATTAGTTAGGTTAATAATAACAATCAACCAGACTAGTGACATATACTAGGTTACACATTTAGATATCAGTTGCTTATTTACAGTTGTGATAGTTGACTTTTATCTTCATTCATGTTGTTATGCAGTTATCCTTCAGTTCAGCTGTTTATCATGTTATTCAGTTGTCTTATATTTGCAGTTTATCTTGTTATTATTTTGTGCACATTGTTTATATACACGAGCTTTCCCCTTTACACACACTCACCAGGTCGCTTTCTGACGACCCTGAATTTGCACTTCCAGATATTGGACGCTTTGTTTTTATTGTGCAGGTGTTCGATGAGAATGTACGCTTCGCGAAGAGCTGGAGTTTCTCCCTATTCGATTCCGGTATTCTTATCTTTCTAGCCTTCATATTATTTCCTAATTCTCGTTATATCAGATTCAATCGTTATTCTAGCTCTTGATTCATATGATATCATGCGTGGATGCCTATATGTGATATTGCAGTAATCATGATTTACAGTTTCAATTTATAGCTTGTTTTGGGTTACTTAAGGCTTAGCGTGTATACGTGAGGGATTTTCCTTGCGTATATGCGTCGCCGACTCGTGTCGCGTCTCCGCTCCAGCGTATTTGACTTATTTCGATCCACTGATTAGTTGGCCCAGATCATATTTGAGGACAGATGACTTGTTTCATGTAGAGTACTTCTGAGACTTGTTATTCTATCATTTGGTAATAACTTAGGTGATGATTCATTCGGATATTGATGATGGACTTGTTATGATGCAACTTTATTAAGAGATTGGATTACATGATGCTTGGATCAATATATGGACTTAGTTGGAATTTGAGTTGATCTGGGATTTATTTATATGATATTTTGTTGATGTTGAGTATCAGAAGTAGATATTCTAGATCATAAGTTGTTTGAGGATGATTCCTTACTTAGATATGATTTTGATATGTGTTCTTGTTGATCTCGAGGATATACCATGTGCTTCATGTTTAGTTATTGATTACTTCAGTTGATAAAGATTGAGCTATTGTGATAGTAACCAAGTCGATATCATTGATCTTGTACTACCGAATTATCAGATAGCAGTCATTACTTTATCAATTGGTGAGATTATTTATTGGTGATCATATGATGTGTTCAGAGTTTATAGTAGTTGTCAGGTATCTGTATCAGTTATCAGTTGTTAGTGACACCATTGTGTTAGTGACTATATCTCCAGTACCCTATTTCAGATGTCAGATATTAGTTATCAGTTACTCAGTTGTCAGATATCACAGTTGTCAGATATCAGTTGTCAGTTGTCAGATTATCAGCTAGTATTAACATCAGCAGTTGTTGGAGATATCAGTTACTATTTCATATTAAATCACATTGATTGCTTATTAATAAAAGACACTATAACCCGGGGAACATGGGTAATTGCCTGATGATGCATGTCGTGTATTTTGGAAGGATTTCTTATGGTATCGAGTTGTGGGTTCCAACCATGGGGAACCAAGGTAGTACGGGCTACCTATTCAGTTGTCCGTTGTCAGAGCTATGCTCGAATTACGGTGCCACACTAGTTGTCTTTTCGTGTGAGGCTGTGTTCTTCAGTTGTTAGAGCCTTGCGGCTTGTCCTGGTTCAGCGCCAGGGGTGTTAGACCGTGGTACCGGGCATGCACGGTACTCTTCTAAAACACATGCACTACATTGGCAGGTAGTTACAATAACGATAACTTTGTTTGATATGTGGGAAAATGGCTGTGGTATGGGACAGAGCTAAGTATTACATTAGTTAGGTTAATAATAATAATCAACCAGACTAGTGACATATACTAGGTTACACATTCAGATGTCAGTTGCTTATTTACAGTTGTGATAGTTGACTTTTATCTTCATTCATGTTGTTATGCAGTTATCCTTCAGTTCAGCTGTTTATCATGTTATTCAGTTGTCTTATATTTACAGTTTATCTTGTTATTATTTTGTGCACATTGTTTATATGCACGAGCTTTCCCCTTTACACACACACACACACACACACACACACACACACACACTCACCAGGTCGCTTTTTGACGACCCTAGATTTGCACGTCCAGATATTGGACGCTTTGTTTCTATTGTGCAAGTGTTCGATGAGACTGTACACTTCGCGAAGAGCTGGAGTTTCTCCCGATTCGATTCCGATATTCTTATCTTTCCAGCCTTCATATTATTTCCTGATTCTCGTTATATCGGATTCAGTCGTTATTCTAACTCTTGATTTATATGATATCATACGTGGATGCCTATATGTGATATTGCAGTCATCATGATTTATTACGGTTTCAATTTATAGCTTGTTTTGAGTTACTTAAGGCTTAGCGTGTATACGTGAGGGATTTTTCTTGCGTATATGCGTCGCCGACTCGTGTCGCGTCTCCGCTCCAGCGTATTTTTGGAAGCGGGGCGTGACAGGGTTTTCTTGGTATCGAAGCCTTGGTTTTAGACTTGCGATCTTGATCTTTGACTTTTGTTTTGCAAGGGAAGCCTAGTTCATACCGGTAACTTGAAAATAAGCTATAGCTACACTGCAATATACATATACTATCCATTATAATATTGACTCCATTTGGAATTGATCGTCCTCCCTTTGGAAATTCTCATCTTTGATCTTTTGATATCCTTGATCTCTACTCTTCTTTTGAGTGATATGAATTTTCATCTTGCTTCTCGTCCTACTTCTCAATTCTATTCCTTGACTTTATCTCTTGAGATTGGTTACTCCTTACTGAAGCCGATAGCAGAGTCAGAGTAGCGCAGCGGAAGCGTGGTGGATTTATGATGTGCAGAGGAGCGATGTGAGGCTTGTTGGTTTTATCCTTTGATTTTGAATTCTTTTTACTATTCCCCACCTTATTGAAATTTCAGGGACGAAATTTTTATAAGGTGGCTAGAATGTAAGATCTCTGGTTAATAATACTATATTTTTATTTTCCTTAAGTATTTATTTTGATTTACAGATTATTTTTTTAATCAACTTAATTTATTATTTTTTTCATGTGATTATTATTATTATTAAAAATGGAAATTATTTTTTAGATAATAAATGGTATTTTAGCTTTAAATATTATTACCAATATTAATTATCAATATTTTTAGTTACTTATTACTATTATTTTTATATTTACCATTATTATTATTAATTGTTATTTAATTATTATTCCCATTATTTCATTAAGGTTATTATTCATTATTATTATTAGTGGTAGTTATTATTATTGTTATTATTCCATTATGATTATTATTTAATGTTATTACTATTAGTGTTATCTTCATTTTATTGTCGGTATTTATTAATTATTATTAGTATTTATTACTATGGTTATTAATAATTAATATTATTATTGTTGTTATTACTATTCTTATTGTTATTATTTTGTTTTATTATTATTATGTTTGTCATTAGTAGTAGTATCATTTTCTATTCCCTTTAATCCATGTTCCTACCTATTATCTTTTTAGCCCATACCCATTTCCATTTTTTTGATTATCTAAACCCAATACCCGTACCCATTAGACGCACTACCCATAAACCGTTACCCATACCCAATAAACCATCCTATATAATCCTAATCCTAACCTAAATCTAATCCCTAAGCCCCATCTTCTCTTCCCCAAACATCTAGCCGCCAAGAGCCGAGGCCAGCCACGCCCCTATCCCCGAGCACCCACAGCCGTGCACCACCACGCTGCCACCTCCCCACACCACGCGCAGCCACATGCAGCAGCCGCGACAACAGCAACCCGGCGCCCATAGGCCTTTACCGAGCTTCCCCAGGCCTCCCCATCCTTGCAACTCGTCAGCGAGCACCCGCCATCGACCTCCACGTCGTGCTCAACTCTTTCGCTGCCAGAGCCAGAGGGGAACTTTACCATCACCTTCTTTTATTGCCGCACACCCCCTTGCAGGCCACGACCCGCGACAACACCAAGGCAACATATGTGACCTTGATGTACAAGAATTGTAATAGCATTAAGACAGTAGCTCTCAGACCTGGTCTTGGAGGTGCAATTATTCCAAGATCTTGTGACCATGTTCCACAGCCTGGAGAAGAATCTTGCCCATTAGATCCTTGGATTGAGGCTCCTAATAAAAGCAAGTATGCTGATCTCCAAACACTGAAGTTGCAGGAAAATTCAGAGGATGATCCAACTGGGGAATTATCTCGGAACCACTCCGGAAGCCCGACCCTCTCCGACGGCCATCACCATGGCCGAGCAAGCACAACCCCAAGGCAAAGGCAAGCAAGTTCCCACCCTTTTGGCCTTGAAACATCTTACTTCGAGCCGTTTTTTAGCTCTCCATCGATCGCCGTTGATCACCGTCGGCGAGCGCGAACGCACCCACACCCTTCACGGCGAGATGCTCTATGCAACGACACCCTCCGCGGCCCCAGACGCCTCGGCCAGAGCCTCTGTCGGCGTGCCGCAAGTCGCCCTGAGGTTAGTGTTATTTTCATTTGTGTAGGGGCATTTGTGTAATAATGTGAAAGTTATTAAATTTGTAATGGTATAATTTAATTATTGGGAAGTTAATTAAAATTGTTTGTTAGTGTGTGTGAGAGTTGGTGTGAGCACATAAGCATATACTAAGTGTAAGTATGTATTGATGTATGTATGTATATAAACGTATATATGTATATGTATGCATGATTGTTAGTTTGTACCCGTATATGTATGTGTACGTGAGTGTACGCACATGTGTCGGTATGCTTGGGAGTGTGTTTAGTGTATATTTATATTTATTTGTATGTTCGGCTGCGTGTTACATATTTCAGATCCGTTCGGTGAGATCCGAACCCAGCTTCAGGAGACCCGAACCCAATCCAGATTCGTGCTCGTTGTGGACCCGATACACAGGAGATTCGAAAACCGATGTATGGGTGATCCATACACAAGTGCCGGTTCGTGCAGTGAAGGCCAGACGGCGATTCGGTTCCGAAACCGTGTCATTTTATGTGAGTGTTCATTATTGTATATTTACCGTTGTCGGTATGCCTTACTTGTTGCTGATATCATTTCATGTGACTTTCTGTTATATTTTACCAGTTTGATTGCTTGCACCACTTCATGAAACGTCTATGATTGTTTACTTTATTTACATAGTTGATATGAGCTTGTATCAGCGTCATTTCATGTGTTGGTAGTTTATTGTTGTTAGCTTAGGCCTAGTTTTGATGTACCTTAGACAGTGACTCATTTCGATCCATTGGTTAGTTGGCCCAGATCATATTTGAGGACAGATGACTTGTTTCATGTAGAGTACTTCTGAGACTTGTTATTCTATCATTTGGTAATAACTTAGGTGATGATTCATTTGGGTATTGATGACAGACTTGTTATTATGCAACTTTACTAAGAGGTTGGATTACATGATGCTTGGATCAGTATATGGACTTGTTAAAATTTGAGTTGAACTGGGATTTATTTATATGATATTTTGTTGATGTTGAGTATCAGAAGTAGATATTCTAGACCATAAGTTATTTGAGAAAGATTCCCTACTTAGATATGATTTCGATATGTGTTTGACTTGTTGATCTCGATGATATACCATGTGCTTCATGTTTAGTTATTGATTACTTCAGTTGATAAAGATTGAGCTATTGTGATAGTAACCAAGTCGATATCATTGATCTTGTACTACCGAATTATCAGATAGCAGTCATTACTTTATCAATTGGTGAGATTATTTATTGGTGATCATATGATGTGTTCAGAGTTTATAGTAGTTGTCAGGTATCTGTATCAGTTATCAGTTGTTAGTGACACCATTGTGTTAGTGACTATATCTCCAGTACCCTATTTCAGATGTCAGATATTAGTTATCAGTTACTCAGTTGTCAGATATCACAGTTGTCAGATATCAGTTGTCAGTTGTAAGATTATCAGCTAGTATTAACATCAGCAGTTGTTGGAGATATCAGTTACTATTACATATTAAATCACATTGATTGCTTATTAATAAAAGACACCATAACCCGGGGAACAGGGTTAATTGCCTGATGATGTATGTCGTGTATTTTGGAAGGACTTCTTATAGTACCGAGTTGTGGGTTCCAACCATGGGGAACCAAGGTAGTACTGGCTACTTATTCAGTTGTAAGTTGTCAGGGCTATGCCCGGATTACGGTGCCACACTAGTTGTCTTTTCGTGTGGGGCTGTGGTCTTCAGTTGTCAGAGCCTTGCGGCTTGTCCTGGTTCAGCGCCTGATTGGTAGTGAAAAATGCATAATTGTCATCATATTTACTATCACATTTTCACATTTATTCATATAATGATGCACATTTATTAATATTTTGTTATTTAATGTGTGCAGGCCTTGAGTGTTGAATTAAATAAAGAATTAAAGCTTAATGAAGCCCAAAAGCCCAGATCCAAGCCCAAGTCCAAGCCCAAGTGCAAAAGTGCAATTACAAGAAGTCAAAGTGCAAATACAAGATGTAAATATTGCAAATACTACAAAGAGGGAAAGGATAGAATTCTATCCAATCCTAAATACCTGGTGGATGAGGATAAATACATGTGCAGGGATGAGATTTATTTTTTGAAGGGATTTGGATTAGAGTAACTTAATTTCTAAGTTATCTCGAAAATCCAAACTAAAGAGCCAGGATTCATCTTCCAGAAAGAAACGACCAGATGGACGGATTAGGAGAAGCCACGCGCCAAAGCGCGTGACCAACAGATGACATAGAGCCGCGGAAACGCGGCCCAAGCCGCGTTTCCGCGGCATTTCTGATGAGGCTGCCTAACTGCTTTCGTGTACGATCTTATCCGGGACTCTATCACCTTCTGCACCTATAAATATCCCTACAGGCGCAGCAGAGAGGGCATCCAGAGACGATTAGGGTTTTCTTTTAGCCATTTTTCTTTAAATTTCAGCACGTTGTAATTTTTGTTTCAAGCACATTGTGGAAGAAGGAGCTTGTATTTGGAGGCTATTATCAAATAAAGGTTACCTACTTTCTCATTTCATTTATTGTCTTTCTATTTGTTTTTATTCTCTGTGATCTATCTCTGGTTTTCTTTTTCTTTACTTTTTGCACTCTTTCTTATTAAACAACAAAAAAATAAATAAATAAATTGAAAAGATAAAAAAAATGATGAACTAATTTCCTCTAGTGGTTTGCTGAAATTCTTAAAGCAACCCTAGAGCAGTTAAGCATTGATCGGATTGATGACCACTTCTTGAAACCCTAAGTTTAATGATTATTTTTCTTGAAGATTAAACAGATAACTAGACTTCTTAATCTAGGTTGCATATTTAAAAGACTCTTCATGACTTCATATTTAAGAACTAGGACAGCCTAAATTTAAGATTAATCTTCTCTTAAGCTGTACTTAGATGTTAGGATGAAACATTGTTTAGTTTTTAATAATGTAACTTAGTTAGAATCTTGTATCGTCTTTTCTTGCTTGAATTATTCTTAATAACCTAGGGTGAATTACATACATCTCAATATGATGATCAATCTCCTTAACTTACAATAGGGTTGTGGTAGAAGATCAGTAAAACCACATCTTTCATATCATATATATATCTCAAATCTAATCTCTTCTCTCATATTTTGAAGATACAGAGGAATCGGTCGAAAAGCTTGCATCGCATCCTTCCCTGAGGATCACGACCCGCTTGAGCCCTTGCTACAGCGGATAGCATTGAGACTAAGAATTTTACAACTCATTCTTATTTACAAATTCTTAAATTCTCAATCACGCCAGGGGTGTTAGACCGTGGTAACGGGCATGCACGGTACTCTTTCAAAACACATGCACTACATTGGCAGGCAGTTACTAAAAGTACACCTAGAGGGGGTGAATAGGTGTACTGCTGATCTAATGAACTAAATGCAGAAATTAAAACTTAATTGCAATAACACTTAAAGAAACCAACGAGTGTAGCCGAATTCCCGGTGAAGGGCTCTGGACTAACTCCTCTTGATTCCTCTGAATAAGAGTTGAGACGCTATATGAAGCTCTCGTGGTTAAGCACAAGTGAGGCACACACAAATAAGCCAAGCATATAATATGAATGAGCAATATGAAATGATGCAAGGCACAATAGTAAAGAGAGAGAGTTAGAGAGACAATGGATCAAACGCAAACACACGAATATGTTTCAAGGTTCGAGCTCACAACTCAACGTCCTTGCCTTCACACAGAAGGATTTCCAATCCATTTGTTCACATAGGACTCCCACACAGGGAACCTCCACTGAGGATTTGGGGCAATACAATAACTGGAGTACACAACTCCTCTCTCAACCGAATACAACCTCTCACTAGACGCTAGACACAAAGCCACACAAACACCACCTCACACAAGAGGGGTAGGCACAAACCCCACCTACCTCACAAGAGGGGTAGGCACTTAGCAATACAACCAAAATCCACCTCTTCACTAGAGGGAGTCCAACAACAATCCCACTCTCACTAGAGGGAGCCAACCACCTCTCAGACCTCACCACTAGAGGGATACCACATCCAAATCACCTCTCACTAGAGAGATATCACAAAGATGGAAGTTTATAACTTGGTGGTCTATCTCAACTACAAATAATTTTCCCACAAAATAAGGATCCTATAGATAGGATAGAATGATATGGCTCAAGTGTGAAAAATAAAGTGTTTGATCAAAGAAAAACACTTGGGAAAAACACCAAATAGATATAGAATTTTAGACCAAAAACCAATTCCCAAAAGACTATTTTCTTTGAAATAAAAACACTTTAAAATAAAATAGAGAACAGGAATTTGAACCCAAAACTTTTTACTTAAAACACTAGAAAAGATTTGAAATTTTTCACTCTAAAAATCTTGGGAAAACTCTCTCAAATGGGGTATTTATAGCCCCTAGAAAATTCTGCCCGTGGGCAGCTGACTAGGCCAGAAATGGCCTTTCGGTCGACCAGCCAACGGTCAAATTTTTGATCGTTGAGCCTGCCGGTCGACCGCCCGCGACCGTGCTAATTCAGAGAGCAAATTGCTCTCTGGCCGGTCGACCGTGCCTTTCTCACGGTCGACCGCCCCCACCCGAGAGTGGGGCACTTGCAGTCGGTCGACCGCCCGGTCGACCGGCCCAAGTGGCTGGTCAGTGTGCACATCCTTGTGCACGTCGGTCGACCGGTCCAGTCGACCGACTCTAGGTCCGATCGACCGATCCGGTCGACCGCCAGAGCCTGGCAGGCATGGATTAGGGACTGAAAAACTTGGTATTTTAATTCCAATAAATTCCCATAAAATCTCTAAAAATTCACAAATAAGTTCAGTATAATACATTGATATACAAACATGTGTAAAAAATTTCAACACATATTTCAAACTTTTTGAACCATTTTTGTGTTATGAAAATTTTGCCGAAAACCAAAATCCGTATTTTTCAAAACTTGAATTTTTGAATTGAAAATTCGTTTTGTCCAAAACTCATTCAAATACAAAAAATGATATGAAACAACATTGAAGCATGTTGTATATGGATATAAGTCCAATATACATATAAAATATATATCAATGTTATGTTTTGTTAAAATACCAAACCTAAATACATGAATAGGCATATCAAAATAAGTTTGTCTAAGATATGAAGCATACATGTATATAGAACAAATCTAATATACATTAAACCATGTAAACTTGTTTTGATTCTATCTATTCATGAAAACCAAGATCGGTTAAAGCAAAAACCGAAAAACCAATAAACATGAAAACTAGAAATAAGTGTGTGTTGTGAACTTGAGCATATCACATTATATAGTCTTTACAAATGGATTTAAAACATAAACTAAAATAAGTACCGAAGTCTTCTTGACGAACTCCGTCTTCAAGTCGACTCAATCCAAAACGTGATCCACCGAGCTTGACTCCAATGAGTGCTAGATATGACTTTGTCGCTCGGGCTCCTAAATCACCATGTGAGAAGATCCAAAATACCTTTGTTGAAGCTAATCACCTACTAATATCTTGGTTAAGTATCTGAAACTAAACATCACAAGATTATTATTAATATAACTACATGAGTTAATCATCATCCAAACTAGAGTGGAAGGCCTCTGGGCCAACGATCTCCCCTTTTTGATGATGACAAAACTCATGGAGTTTTATATGCATGGATTAAAGTTAAGCTTCAAAGAAGCTCCCCCTTAACTCATGCATAGCAATAAAAAATAAATATATGCAATGAATACTAAACATGAATATGCATTAACATGCATGAATCAAACATATGTTTTAAAAACCTTCTCCCCTTTTTGTTTTGTATAAACTCTCAAAACCATAAATCATATACATAAACTCAGTATATGAAAAGAAAACAAAAATGCATATATAAACTCAAAATCAATATATGCAAAAAACACAAATATGCATATATAAACTCAAAATCTTTCTCCCCCTTTTTGTTAATCATCAACAAAGGGGTCAAAGAAAACAATATTCCTCTTCTTGTCTAAAACAAAAAAAATGAGAGGTGAAATCAAAACAAAACTTTATTGATACCTATTGAAAGAAAAAATATATCAATTGAGTTCATCATGATATCAATGAAATATACCAATTGAAAGTACATAATTGAAAATACACAATGTGGTATAAAACAAATATAGATTTAAATACCAATTGATACCAATTGTAAATTAAATACCAATTGTAAGTAAATAAATCATTTTGATCATTTCAACCAACAATTTTGATATCAATAAAACATATCAATTGAAAGTAAAACTTATAGGTAATCTTGATACCAATTTATAAAGATTAGTACCAATTGAAAGTATTTTGCATTAAAAGTATATGATATCAAAAAAAGTCAATATCCTTTTTTTTAATTATTTTTCAACATAAAGTGTGGGAGTAGAATACCAAAACCAATTGAAAGGTGAAATACCAACTGAAAGTAGAAACATGAATTTTCTCCCCTTTTATGAAATACCAAATAAAATGATGCATAAGCTTGTTTAAGATACCAATTGAAACATAATCAATTGAAGTATAATAGTTATTAAAGAAATCAAGCTTAGCATAACTAAAATTTGTGCTCAAAGATATAGAGATATAGTAAGTACAAATAAAGCATATATATATGTATGGAAAATTGAATACCAATCGAAATTGATACTATTTGAAATGAAAGCATACCTATATAAAAACATATGAGTATACAAAAAGAATGTCAATGGTGATACCAATTGAAAAGGTCCAATGATACCAATTGAAAACACAATAAGATTAGGTGTATAATTGATACTACCTTCCACCTATTTCATGCACATGTTTAAAATGATTTTCAATATGAACATACAAGGCATGGTCGCCCAATCAACTGCCCATAAATGGAAGGGGTTTTCAAAAATAGGTTTGAAAATAGTTTACCATAATTAAAAACTCTTCCAAAATGAAGAATACGAACTAGTTATAAGAAAAATTTGAAAACTAGTACGAAATCCTTCAAGTAAGGAATAAAACAATGATATATTCCATGAAACCTATGTAAATCACATGATCACTAAACACTCGAAATCTATAAAGCATATATAATACTCATGAAAATAAAATCATGAGAAAATATAAAATGAAGTGAGTGTACAAGTTTTGTGAAAGACAAGTCATGAAAATAGGCAATCAAATTCAAATACAAAATTCCTTAAAAACATCAAAACTAGAATTCCTTCAAAGGTATATGTATGTCATGTACAAACTAAAGTATACATACATATCCAAATCATAACGAGTCCAAAAAATATATGCATGAAGGCAAGTGGCTCAAGGATGTATATGTATAGCTAATAGTTTAGACAAAATAGACATATACATGAAGTTAAATATAAAAATGAAAACATGTACAAAATGAGAATACAAGTCAAATGTATGGATCATCAAAACTAGGCTATATTAGTACATCTAATGAGTACAAATGAGCTTTCAAGTACAAACATATAATGATCTATTTGTGGCTCACTAGTTGTACAAGTATATATCCAAGTCTTAATGAAAACAAACATCTAAACATATATTCAAATAATGAAGCATAGAAATCATAACAAAAACTCATAAACATACATATAATCATTATGACAAATACACATGCATTAGATTTATGATATACACGATAGCTAAACACAAGTGAGAACACTAAATATGGGTCCATATGAACATGGGTGTCTCAAATACTATACATGTATGTCATAAGCCTAATTATCATGGCATTTAACATAAAAATCAATAAACATCAAAACATGCCGAAAATGAATACTATGAAAGCATGTAAACATACATGAGGAGTAAGAGATCGTTACCAAAACTAATACGGGCAACTCTCCATGTCTCCAAATAAGGTGGTCCTCCCACCAAACTCCCCTTGAAAGTGATGCATCCAAATTGTTTTCATTAAGCTCGGAACGCATCCACCTCAAGGCACCATCGCTCTCACGTCATACGAGAGCCCAAACCTACATGAAAAATAATATGGGTGGTCTTTGGTACCCATACTCTTTTGGGTCCATGGGGGTTAGTTCCTTTCCTAACCCAAACAAACTTAATTGCTAAATTTACATCATGTATACGATCATAACAAAACTTAGCAAGGTGGCCCTTACGTCCACAATGTGTACAAGTGTACACATGAGCATACATCGTGTTGTGTACATGAACGTGCGAAGCATGTGTATACCGTGGATGGTGTGCATGCATAAGAGGAACTTATTTCTTTCGAAACATAGATTCCAACCGTGTATGGTTCAAAGCACAATGGCTCAAAGTGGAACCCAAACAATCCACACTCTTCTTTAACAAACAAATATCATTATCAATCCTAGAGGAAGAGGTGCATGCATTAGGTGAGTTAGGTGAAGCTACACTAGCATGGCAAACATGTGAATCAATGTTAATTTTTAACCTTTATTTTCATTTAGGAAAACATCTAAATATTTTGAAATTAAGTCAATTTTGTTTTTCAAAAAATCATTTTCTTTTACAACAAAATCAAGTTTTGAAGTTATAGCTTTATTTTTTTTTAAAACTTCATTACAATCATTTTTAGATTTTAAAAATTCATTTTCCTTTAGGGCAAGGTCTAGTTTAGATTTCAATGAATCCCTTTCATTAGAAATCTCCACTTTCTCTTGCAAAACCAAATCAAGCTTTGAAATCAAATCTTTGTTTTCTTTATTTAATCCAAAAGTCTTCTTTTTAAAAAGATTATATTTTTCCAATAATTTTTACAAACAATTGAAAGTTCTTCATTCAAAGCATTTGGATCCACATAATCATCACATGAAGAACTAGCATCCTCACATCTAATTGAGTTTCCGAGTATACCTCAAGGGAGTCATTCCCTTGGACCATGTAGCATTGTTGCTCGGATTCTCCACTAGATTTATCCTCCGTTTGGATTGGCAATTGAAGCTTGGAGGTGGTCAACGTGTTCCACACTGTAAAGGCAGAATCACAGTTAGAAACTAAGCACAAATGTTCTTTATTAGGCGTGCTTCTAAGTGCCTCAAGAGCTTGTGCATTGGCCTCTATATGCTTGCTATTACCAAGATAGGATTTCTTGGTAGCGACAAGGAAAACATGCAAGCCTAGGATTTTCAAGTACATGGACATCCTAAATTTTCACATGTCGATGTTGGAGAAATCAAACATGGGAGGTGACAAGCAATCCAAGAGTGTGTGTAAACAATATATGTGCAAAAAGCAAATCTAAAGTAGCTAACCAAGATCATACTCCTGGGTGGTTAAACCAAATATCAGGAGCGTAGGCTCTGATACCAATTGAAAGTACACCTAGAGGGGGGGTGAATAGGTATACTGCTAATCTAATGAACTAAATGCGGAAATTAAAACTTAATTGCAACTACACTTAACGCAACCAACGAGTGTAGCCGAATTCCCCGTGAAAGGCTCTGAACTAACTCCTCTTGATTCCTCTGAATAAGAGTTGAGGCACTATATGAAGCTCTCGTGATTAAGCACAAGTGAGGCACACACAAAAAAGCCAAGCATATAATATGAATGAGCAATATGAAATGATGCAAGGCACAATAGTAGAGAGAGTTAGAGAGACAATGGATCAAACGCAAACACACGAATATGTTTCGAGATTCGAGCTCACAGCTCTACGTCCCCACCTTCACACAGAAGGATTTTCAATCCACTTGCCCACACAGGACTCCCACACAGGGAACCTCCACTGAGGATTTGGGGTAATATAATAACGGGAGTACACAACTCCTCTCTCAACTGAATATAACCTCTCACTAGAGGCTAGGCACAAAGCCACACAAACACCACCTCACACAAGAGGGGTGGGCACTTAGCCAATACAACCAAAATCCACCTCTTGGTATTTTAATTCCAATAAATTCCCATAAAATCTCTAAAAATCCACAAAAATAAGTTCAGTATAATACATTGATATACAAACATGTGTGAAAAATTTCAACACATATTTCAAACTTTTGAACCATTTTTGTGTTATGAAAATTTTACCGAAAACCAAAATCCGTATTTTCCAAAACATGGATTTTTAAATTGAAAATTCGTTTTGTCCAAAACACATCCAAATACAAAAACATGATATGAAACAACATTGAAGCATGTTGTATATGAATATAAGTCCAATATACATATAAGATATATATCAATATTTTTGATATTAAATCTGAAAATATGTTTTGTTAAAATACTAAACCTAAATACATGAATAGGCATATCAAACTAAGTTTGTCTAAGATATGAAGCACACATGTATATAGAACAAATCTAATATACATTAAACCATGTAAACTTATTTTGATTCTCTATTCATGAAAACCAATATCGATTAAACTAAAAACTGAAAAACCAATAAACATGAAAAATAGAAACAAGTGTGTGTGTGTTGTGAACTTGAGCATATCACACTATCTAGTATTTACAAATGGATCTAAAACATAAACTAAACTAAGTACCGAAATCTTCTTGACGAACTCCGTCTTCAAGTCGACTCGATCCAAAACGTGATCCACCAAGCTTGACTCCAATGAGTGCTAGATATGACTTTGTCGCTCGGGCTCTTGAATCACCATGTGAGAAGCTCTAAAAAACCTTTGTTGAAGCTAATCACCTAATAATATCTTGGTTAAGTATCTGAAACTAAACATCACAAGATTATTAGTAAACATAACTACATGAGTTAATCATCATCAAAACTAGAGTGGAAGGCCTCTGGGCCAACAATCTCCCCCTTTTTGATGATGATAAAACTCATGGAGTTTTATATGTATGGGTTAAAGTTAAGCTTCAAAGAAGCTCCCCCTTAACTCATGCATAGCAATAAAAATAAATTATATAATGAATACTAAACATGAATATGCGTCAACATGCGTGAATAAAACATATGTTTCAAAACCTTCTCCCCTTTTTGTTTTGTATAAACTCTGAAAACCATAAATCATATATAAACTCAATATTTGCGAAGAAATACAAATATGCATATATAAACTCAAAATCAATATATGCAAAAACACAAATATGCATATATAAACTCAAAATCTTTCTCCCCTTTTTGTCAATCATCAACAAAGGGGTCAAAGAAAACAATATTCTCCCCTTTTTGTCTAAAACAAAAAAATGAGGGGTGAAAACAAAACAAAACTTGCTTGATACCAATTGGAATAAAAAAAATATATCAATTGAGTGCATCATGATATCAATGAAATATACCAATTGAAAGTACATAATTGAAAGTACACAATGTGGTATAAAACAAATATAGATTTAAATACCAATCGATACCAATTGTAAATAAATACCAATTAAATACCAATTGTAAGTAAATAAATCATTTTGATCATTTCAACCAACAATTTTCATATCAATAAAACATACCAATTGAAAGTAAAACTTATAGGTAATCTTGATACCAATTTTTAAAGATTAGTACCAATTGAAAGTAATTTTACATTAAAAGCATATGATATCAAAAATGATCAATATCCTTTTTTTTAATTATTTTTCAACATAAAGTGTGGGAGTAGAATACCAAAACCAATTGAAAGGTGAAATACCAACTGAAAGTAGAAACATGAATTTTCTCCCCCTTTATGAAATACCAAATAAATGATGCATAAGCTTGTTTAAAATACCAATTGAAACATAATCAATTGAAATATAATAGTTATTAAAGAAATCAAGCTTAGCATAACTAAAATTTGTGCTCAAGATATAGAGATATAGTAAGCACAAATAAAGCATATATATGTATGAAAAATTGAATACCAATCGAAATTGATACTATTTGAAATGAAAGCATACATATATAAAAACATATGAGTATGCAAAAAGAATCTCAATGGTGATACCAATTGAAAAGGTCCAATGACACCAATTGAAAACACAATAAGATTAGGTGTATAACTCATATTACCTTCCACCCATTTCATGCACATGTTTAAAATGATTTTCAATATGAACATACAAGGCATGGTCGCCCAACCAACCACCCGTAAATGGAAGGAGTTTTCAAAAATAGGTTTGAAAATAGTTTACCATAATTGAAAACTCTTTTAAAATGAAGAATACGAACTAGTTATAAGAAAAATTTGAAAACTAGTACGAAATCCTTCAAGCAAGGAATAAAACAAAAAAAATTAATTCCATGAAACCTATGTAAATCACATGATCACTACACATTCGAAATCTATAAAGCACATATAATACTCATGAAAACAAAATCATGAGAAAACATAAAATGAAGTGAGTGTACAAGTTTTGTGAAAGACAAGTCATGGAAATAGGCAATCAATTCAAATACAAAATTTCTTAAAAACATCAAAACTAGAATTCCTTCAAAGGTATATGTATGTCATGTACAAACTAAAGTATACATACATATCCAAAACATAACGAGTCCACAAAAATATATGCATAAAGGCAAGTGGCTCAAGGATGTATATGTATAGCTAATTGTTTAGACAAAATAGACATATACATGAAGTTAAATATAAACATGAAAATATGTACAAAATGGGAATACAAGTCAAATGCATGTATCATCAAAACTAGGCTATACTAGTACATCTAATGAGTACAAATGAGCTTTCAAGTACAAACATATAATGATCTATTTGTGGCTCACTAGTTGTACAAGTATATATCCAAGTCTTAATGAAAACAAACATCTAAACATATATTCAAATCATGAAGCATAGAAATCAAAATAAAAACTCGTAAACATACATATAATCATTATGACAAATGCACATGCATTAGATTTATGATATACACGATAGCTAAACAAAAGTGAGAACACTAAATATGGTCCATATGAAGATGGGTGTCTCAAATACTATACATGTATGTCATAAGCCTAATTATCATGGCATTTAACATAAAAATCAATAAACATCAAAACATGCTAAAAATGAATACTATGAAAGCATGTAAATAAATGAGGAGTAAGAGATCGTTACCAAAACTAATACGGGCAACTCTCCATGTCTCCAAAATAAGGTGGTCCTCCCACCAAACTCCCCTTAAAAGTGATGCATCCAAATTGTTTTCTTTAAGCTCGGAATACATCCACCTCAAGGCACCATCGCTCTCACGTCATATGAGAGCCCACACCTACATCAAAAACAATAAGGGTGGTCTTTGGTACCCATACTCTTTTGGGTCCATGGGGGTTAGTTCGTTTCCTAACCCAAACAAACTTAGTTGCTAAATTTACATCATGTATACGATCATAACAAAACTTAGCAAGGTAGCCCTTACGTCCACAATGTGTACAAGTGTACACATGAGCATACATCGTGTTATGTACATGAACGTACGAAGCATGTGTATGCCGTGGATGGTGTGCATGCATAGAGGAACTTGTTTCTTTCGAAACATAGATTCCAACCGTGTATGGTTCAAAGCACAATGGCTCAAAGTGGAGCCCAAACAATCCACACTCTTCTTTAAAAACAAATATCATTATCAATCTAGAAGAAGAGGTGCATGCAATAGGTGAGCTAGGTGAAGCTACACTAGCATGGCAAACATGTGAATCACTGTTAATTTTTAACCTTTTATTTTCATTTAGGCAAACATCTAAATCTTTTGAAATTAAGTCAATTTTGTTTTTCAAAGAATCATTTTCTTTACAACAAAATCAAGTTTTGAAGTTATACCTTTATTTTTCTTTTAAACTTTATTACAATCATTTTTAGATCTCAAAAATTCATTTTCCTTTAGGGCAAGGTCTAGTTTAGATTTCAATGAATCCCTTTCATTAGAAATCTCCACTTTCTCTTGTAAAACCAAATCAAGCTTTGAAATCAAATCTTTGTTTTCTTTATTTAATCCAAAAGTCTTCTTTTTCAAAAGATTATATTTTTCCAATAATTTTCACAAATAATTGAAAGTTCTTCATTCAAAGAATTTGGATCCACATAATCATCACTTGAAGAACTAGCATCCTCACTATCTAATTGAGTTTCCGAGTATACCTCAAGGGAGTCATTCTCTTGGACCATGTAGCATTGTTGCTCGGATTCTCCACTAGACTCATCCTTCGTTTGGATTGGCAATTGAAGCTTGGAGGTGGTCAACGTTTCTACACTGCAAAGGCAGAATCACAGTTAGAAACTAAGCACAAATGTTCTTTATTAAGCGTGCTTCTAAGTGCCTCAAGGCTTGTGCATTGGCCTCTATATGCTTGCTATTACTAAGATAGGATTTCTTGGTAGCGGCAAGGAAAACATGCAAGCTTAGGGTTTTCAAGTACATGGACATCCTAAATTTTCACATGTCAATATTGGAGACATCAAACATGGGAGGTGACAAGAAATCCATAAGTGTGTGTAAACAATATGTTGGCCCGGAGGCCTTCCTCTCTAGTTTTGATGATGATTAACTCATGTAGTTATGTTTACTAATAATCTTGTGATTTTAGTTTTAGATCATGTAACAAGATATTAGTTAGTGATTGCTTCAAAAAGAGGAGTTTGGAAGCCTTCACTGGTGATTCCCGAGCCCGAGCGTCAAGATAATACATAGCCATGCTCGTTGGATCACGGAGTTTGGACCGAGTCGACTTGAAGATGAAGATCGTCAAGAAGACTTAGGTATCCATAGTTTAGTGTGTTTTAGATCTATGTGTAAAGATAAGAATAGTTGATATGCTCAAGTGCACAACACACACGTTTTATGTTTGGATATTGGTTTTTCGGTTTTGGTTTAACCAATATTTGTTTTCATGAATAGTTGATCAAAACAAGTTTAATTGGTTTATGTATAGTAGATGTATTCTTTCTATACATGCATGCTTAACTTTTAAACAACTTATTTTGACTATCCTATTCATGTATTGAAAAATCCAAGTTTGATAAAATACATGTTTTGGTTTTTGGTAAAAATGATAAGACACAAAAATAGTTTCATATGCTTGATATTTGAGTTAAAATGTTTATCACATGTTTATATATCAATGCAAAATGTTAAAACTATTTTTGAGTATTTTTACAAAGACTTAAAGGATTTTTAGAAATATTTTTAAAACCAGTTTTCTGACCCAGACTGTGGCTGACAGGCCAGGTCGGTCGACCGCACGGGTCGACCGCACCAAAGGCCGGTCGACCGTTGCGGTCGACCGACGTGCACAGCCTTGTGCACGTCTGGCAAACACTGGGCCGGCCGACCGGGCGGTCGACCGGACCAGAGAGCTTTGCTCTCTGTATCTGGGCGGTCGGCCGGACGGTCGACCGGATGCCCCAACGGTCATATTTCAGACCGTTGGCGGTCGACCGGGCTGGTCGACCGCAGGCCTGTCAGGCTGCCAGATCAGCCTAACGGCTAGTTTTTGTTTGGCCTATATAAACCCCATTTCTTTGGGATTTTAGCTAAGTTTTTGAGAGCTAAAATTTCTCTCCTTTCTTGGTGTTTAAAATAAGTTTTCAAAAGAGTTTAAGTGCCAAAAGATTCATCTTATTTGTTTTAAAGTGTTTTGTTTATTTCAAAGAAATTAGGTTTTTGGGAATTTGTCTTGAACTAAAATTCTATATTCATTTGTATTTTTCCCAAGAGTTTTTCTTTGATCAAAACACTTTGTTTTCCATACTTGAGCCTTATCTTCTATCCTAATCTATTAGGATCTTTGTTTGTGGAAAAAGAGAGATTGTTTGAGGTTGTGGAAACCTCCAAGTTGTAAAAACCCTTGCTTTGATTGGGTTGCTCCCTCTTTGGTAGAGGTTGAGGATTGTGGTTTGCTCCCTCTTTGGTAGAGGTGGAGATTTGTGTTTGCTCCCTCTTGTGTGAGGTGGAGCTTGGTGGTTTGTATCCCTCTTCGGTAGAGGTGATTGTGGTTGTTTGGCTATGGGCCTACCCCTCGGTTGTGAGGCAGTGTTTGAGAGAGGAGTTCGGTACTCCCTTTGTTGTAACAAATCCTCCTCGGTGGAGGTTCCCTCGGTGGGAGTATAGTGGATTAGAAATCCTTCTCGGTGAAGGCGGGGACGTAAAGCTAGGGGCTCGAACCTCGGAACATATCTTTGTGTTTGCGTTTGATCCATTGTCTCTTCAACTCTCTCTCTTTATATTGTGCATAGCATCATTCATATCATCATATCATACTTGCTTGCATTTGTGCCTTGCATATATTCATATTGCCTATTCATCTTATATGCTTGGTTGTTTGTGTGTGCCTCACTTATACTTAACCACAAGAGCTTCATATAGCACCTCAACCCTTATCTAGGGGAATCAAGAGGAGTTAGTCCAGAGCCCTTCACGGGAAATTCGGCTACACTTGTTGGTTGTATTAAGTGTGTTGCAAATTTGTTTTAGCTTCCGCATTTAGTTTCTAGATTAGCATTATCACCTATTCACCCCCCTCTAGGTGATTTACAATTGGTATCAGAGCCTACGCTCCTGATACTTAGGCTTAACATCCTAGGAGTGAGATCCTTGTTTGCTAATCTATCATTTGCATTTGCTTGTTTGCACACATATAGTTTGGACCCATGGACTTCATGACCCCACCTTGTTTGACCCTTCCAACATCATTGTTTGGAAGATTAGGATATCCGTTTATTTACAACCCTAGGACATAAGGTTTACCTTACCATTACCAAGGAATCCTACCTTAGTGATAGTAAGCATATAGGGGCCAATGCACAAGCCCTTGAGGCCATTAGAAGCACACTTCCTAAAGAATATCTTTTGCTTGCTTCTAACTTTGATTCCGCATTTGCAGTGTGGAATATGTTGACAACCACAACTACCACTTCCAAGCTTCAAGTGCCAATCCAACCGGAGGAAGAGTCTAGTGGAGATGAATTCGAACCACGACAATGCTATATGATCCAAGGGAATGACTCCCTTGAGGTACAATCGGAAACTCAACTAGATAGTTTTGATTCTAGTTCTTCTTGTGATGATTATGATGCCCATGCTTTGAATGAAGAACTCTCAATTGTTTGTGAAAAATGATTGAAAAATATAAGATTTTGAAAAAATAAGTCTAGGCCTTGAAAAGGAAAATAAAAGTTTGCATTCTAGACTTAACACTGTTTTGCAAGAGAAGGTTGAGGTCTATAATGAAAGGAATTCATTGAGATCTCAATTAGACCTTGTACTAAAAGAAAATAATTTTTTGAAAAATAAAAATGATTGCCATGATATTTTAAAGAAAAATGAAAACTTGTCTTCAAAATTGATTTTGTTTTAAAAGAGAATGTTGCTTTGAAAAATAAAATAATTTCTATTTCAAATGATTTAGATGTATGTTTAAAGAAAAATGAGTCTTTGAAAAATGATATTGACTCTCATGTTGCCATGCTAGGGTAGTATCTCACACTTCACCTATTGCATGCCACACTTCTTCTTTAATTAACAATGATATATCTTTACTTAAGAAGAGTGTTGATTATTTGGGCTCCACTTTGAGCCAATGTGTAGTGGGTCATACACGTTTGGAATCTTTGTTTCTAAAGAAACAAGTTTTACCTATGCATGCACACCCTCCACAGCATACACATGCTCCTCACGGACACCATCACCACATGTATGCTCATGTGTACACTTGTACACATTGTGGACGTAAGGGCCACCTTGTTAAATTTTGCTATGATCGTATACATGTTTCTAATTTAGCAAACAAATTTGTTTGGGTTAGAGAAGGGACTAACCCCCATGGACCCAATAAGATATGGGTACCAAAGACCACCCCTCTTATGTTTGATGTAGGTGTGGGCTCTCGCATGACGTGAGAGTAGCGGCACCTTGGAGTGGATGCGTTCCGTACTTAAAGGAGATTATTTGGATGCATCACTTTCAAGGGATGTTTGGTGGAGAGGACACCTTGTTTTGGAGACATGGAGAGTTGCCTCATAGGTTTTGGTAACGATTCCTAACTCCTTATTTTGTTTACATGCTTTCATATTCATTGTTTATAGCATGTTTTATTATTTTGAGATTATTATGAAAATGCCATGATTATTAGACCATTGACATGCATGTATAGCTTTTGAGACACCCATGTTTATATGGACCCATATTTTGTGTTCTCACCATTTGTTTAGCTATCATGTTTATCATATGTTTAATAACATGTGGATTTACATAATAATCATGTTTATGATTTTCATGTTGATTTATATCCCGTTTGATGCTTCATGATTTGAATATATGTTTAAATGTTAGTTTTCATTAAGACTAGGTATATATTTGTGCATATAGTGGGCCACAAATAAATCTATATATGTTTGAGCTTGAATGCTTATTTGAACCCATTAGATGTGCTAGTATAGTCTAGTTTTGATGATCCATGCATTTTAAACTTGTATTCCCATTTTGGTTTTGTTTTATGATCATGTGTTTTCATTTCATGTATATGTCTATTTTGCCAAACTTTAAGATATACATGTATACCCTTGAGTCATTTGCTTTTCATGCAAATCTTTATTTATGGACTCAATTGTGTTTAGGGATATGTATGTATACTTTTTTGTGTTGACAAATCATACATATACCTTGAAATGAAATTTATTTTAATGAAATTTTAGATTTTCATGTTCCCATGTGTTTATATTTAACTTCATGTATATGTCCATTTTATCCAAATTATTGTTATACATATACATCCTTTTGAGCCACGTGCCTTCATGCATATATCTTTGTGGACTCGTTGTGTTTGGATATGTATGTATACTTTAATTTGTATAAGACATACATATACCTTGAAGATTAAATAGTTTTGATGATTTTCATGTTTTCATGTTTCAAGGAATATTGAGCTTATTGTCCATCTTTCATGATTATGATCTTCACATCTTACTTGTACACTCACATTTATTGTTTACTCATGTGTTTGTTTTCATGAGTCATAATTATGCTTATTGATTATGAGTGTTGTTATCATGTGGATTTCATGTTTCATGAAAAATAATTTTGTTTTATTCCTTACTTGAAGGATTTCGTATTAGTTTACAAGTTATTTCATTTAACTAGTTGTGATATTCTTCATTTGGTAGAGTTTTTCAAACACACTTTATTTTTCAAATCTATTTTTGAAAACCCTACCATCCAAGGGCGGTTGGATGGGAGACCATGCCTCATGTATGCTTTATATTGAAAATCATTTTAAACTTGAACATGGTTGGGTGGTAGTTATATGAGATACACCTTGATCTTATTGTTGTTTCAATTGGTATCATTGAATTCTTTCAATTAGTATCAATCTTGACATTTCTTATATACTCATATATGTTTGTATATATGTATGCTTGCATTTCACAGAATATTAATTTCAATTGGTATCTAATTTTCAATCATATATATGTTTGTGTTTATGCTAAGCTTGAGTTTTAACTTTGTTTCAATTGATTCAATTTTCAATTGGTATCTTATTTCAAGCCTATGCATGTGTTTTGTTGGTATTTCATAAAGGGAGAGAAAATTCGATTTTAATATTTACAATTGGTATTTGTATTTTCACTCCCTAGCTTTATGATAGAAAATAAAAATTTAAATTGATATCATATACTTAAAAAGAAAAATACTCTCTTTTGATATCAAGTTGTTTATTTGATGTTTATTTGAATTTTTAAAATTTGGTATCTCAAAATTTTGTTTAAAGAAAAAAATATACAAAAGTTTTGATTTATATTGCATATATGCAAGGAGAGCTTAACATCTCTTCTACATATAGATTCATGATGAGTGTATCTTGTATTGAAGAGCTTGACAATCTCTTCTTTATGTGGTACACGTGTGTAGGGGAGCTTCACATCTCCTCTTATGCATTACATAGTGTATGTTATGTGAATTAGGGCTTGTCATCCCTCCTTCATGTAATGTATCTATGAAGGGAAGCTTCACATCTTCCTCTTCATGAATGTATATCGCATATACCATTTGTTGATTATCTATGTTTACTTTCAATTGGTATCAAGATGCTACTTTGACATATTTCAAATTGGTACCTTAATTGATTGTCACCCTATTTGGTTTTGTTTTTTTTTTAGACAAAAGGGCAGAATATTATCTTTATTACCCCTTATTGATGATTGTTTCTTTGTATTAAAAAGGGGGAGAAGATTTTGTTTTGTTTGGTTCTTACCCCTTTGTTGATGATTGACAAAAAGGGGAGAAAGATTTTGAGTTTGATCATGTTTTATATATGCATGTTTATGTTTTGCATATATTAAGTTTAATTTAGTTTAATTTTAATTGGTATCTAGAGCATGTTTTGTTTTTGAACATTTCATGGTATCTAGAGCCTTTTATGTTTATGCATATACATGCATTTATGTTTTTAGAGCCTTCATTGCATATTCATTATGTTTATTTGTTTATGCATGAGTTAAGGGGGAGCTTCTTTGAAGCTTAACTTTAATCCATGCATATATAACTCCATGAGTTTTGTCATCATCAAAAAGGGGAAGATTGTTGGCCCGGAGGCCTTCTCTCTAGTTTTGATGATGATTAACTCATGTAGTTATGTTTACTAATAATCTTGTGATTTTAGTTTCAGATCATGTAACAAGATATTAGTTGGTGATTGCTTCAAAAAGAGGAGTTTGGAAGCTTCACTTGGTAATTCCCGAGCCCGAGCGTCAAGATGATACATAGCTATGCTCGTTGGATCACGGAGTTTGGACCGAGTCGACTTGAAGATGAAGATCGTCAAGAAGACTTAGATATCCATAGTTTAGTGTGGTTTAGATCCATGTGTAAAGATAAGAATAGTTGATATGCTCAAGTGCACAACACACACGTTTTATGTTTGGATATTGGTTTTTCAGTTTTGGTTTAACTAATATTTGTTTTCATGAATAGTTGATCAAAAACAAGTTTAATTGGTTTATGTATAGTAGATGTATTCTTTCTATACATGCATGCTTAACTTTTAAACAAACTTATTTTGACTATCCTATTCATGTATTGAAATCTAAGTTTGATAAAATACATGTTTTGGTTTTTGATAAAAATGATAAGAGACAAAAATAGTTTCATATGCTTGATATTTGAGTTAAAATGTTTATCACATGTTTATATATCAATGCAAAATGTTAAAACTATTTTTGGGTATTTTACAAAGACTTAAAGGATTTTTAGAATTATTTTTAAAACCAGTTTTCTGACCCAGAACTGTGGCTGACATGCCAGGTCGGTCGACCGCACGGGTCGACCGCACCAAAGGCCGGTCGACCGTTGCGGTCGACTGACGTGCACAGCCTTGTGCACGTCTGGCAGACACTGGGCGGCCGGCCGGGTGGTCGACCGGACCAGAGAGCTTTGCTCTCTGTATTTGGGCGGTCGGCCGGACGGTCGACCGGATGCCCTAACGGTCATATTTCAGACCGTTGGCGGTCGATCGGGCGGGCCGACCGCAGGCCTGTCAGGCTGCCAGATCAGCCTAACGGCTAGTTTTCTGTTTGGCCTATATAAACCCCATTTCTTTGGGATTTTGGCTAAGTTTTTGAGAGCTAAATTTCTCTCCTTTCTTGGTGTTTAAAATAAGTTTTCAAAAGAGTTTAAGTGCCAAAAGATCATCTTATTTGTTTTAAAGTGTTTTGTTTATTCAAAGAATTAGGTTTTTGGGAATTTGTTTTGAACTAAAATTCTATATTCATTTGGTATTTTTCCCAAGAGTTTTTTTTTGATCAAAACACTTGTTTTCCACACTTGAGCCTTATCTTCTATCCTAATCTATTAGGATCTTTGTTTGTGGAAAAGAGAGATTGTTTGAGGTTGTGGAAACCTCTAAGTTGTAAAAACCCTTGCTTTGATTGGGTTGCTCCCTCTTTGGTAGAGTTTGAGGATTGTGGTTTGCTCCCTCTTTGGTAGAGGTGGAGATTTGTGTTTGCTCCCTTGTGTGAGGTGGAGCTTGGTAGTTTGTATCCCTCTTCGGTAGAGTGATTGTGGGTTGTTTGGCTATGGGCCTACCCCTCGGTTGTGAGGCGGTGTTTGAGAGAGGAGTTCGGTACTCTCTTTGTTGTAACAAATCCTCCTCGGTGGAGGTTCCCTCGGTGGGAGTATAGGGATTAGAAATCCTTCTCGGTGAAGGCGGGGACGTAAAGCTAGGGGCTCGAACCTCGGAACATATCTTTGGTTTGCGTTTGATCAATTGTCTCTCCAACTCTCTCTCTTTATATTGTGCATAGCATCATTCATATCATCATATCATACTTGCTTGCATTTGTGCCTTGCATATATTCATATTGCCTATTCATCTTATATGCTTGGTTGTTTGTGTGTGCCTCACGTATACTTACCACAAGAGCTTCATATAGCACCTCAACCTTATCTAGGGGAATCAAGAGGAGTTAGTCCAGAGCCCTTCACGAGGAATCGGCTACACTTGTTGGTGTATTAAGTGTGTTGCAAAATTTTTTAGCTTCCGCATTTAGTTTCTAGATTAGCATTATCACTATTCACCCCCCCTCTAGGTGATTTACACAATATATGTGCAAAAACCAAATCTAGAGTAGCTAACCAGATCACACTCCTAGGTGGTTAAACAAATATCAGGAGCGTAGGCTCTGATACCAATTGAAAGTACACCTAGAGGGGGTGAATAGGTGTACTGCTAATCTAATAACTAAATGCGGAAATTAAAACTTAATTGCACCTACACTTAATGCAACTAACGAGTGTAGCCGAATTCCCGGTGAAGGGCTCTGGACTAACTCCTCTTGATTCCTCTGAATAAGAGTTGAGGCGCTATATGAAGCTCTCGTGGTTAAGCACAAGTGAGGCACACACAAACAAGCCAAGCATATAATATGAATGAGCAATATGAAATGATGCAAGCATAATAGTAAAGAGAGAGAGAGAGAGATGAAGAGAGAGAGAGAGTTAGAGAGACAATGGATCAAACGCAAACACACGAATATGTTTCGAAGTTCGAGCTCA
>JAVJIF010016276.1:0-72109 GCA_038442645.1 Agave tequilana
GCTAGCTTCGCCTGAGAAACTAACTTAAGCTCTATCAAGGGCAACTTTTAGCTTTGCTGCAAGCTTATTTCTTGCTTCGCACAAAGCTCCTTAGCTCCGCTATGGGGCTCATCTCTTAGCTTCACATAAAGCTTCTTTTTAGCTCCGTTGAGGGCTCCTCATCTCGCTTTGCATGAAGCTTCTTTTAGCTCCGCTGAGAGCTCAATCTCAGATTCGCTTGAGATCTCTGCATAGCTCGTTGTGGGCTCATTTCCAGCTTCGCCTGAAGCTTAGCGCCGCTGAGAGCTTTTTCGGTCATTTTTGACCATTTTAAATCTCAGCACGAGATTAATGTGATTAATCACTTTTTGATAGTTAATTGTTGTGATCCCATTACTCCTTTATTAGTTGAAAAAGATCAAGGGAAGATCCCTCATAAGTGGAGCAAATCAGGGGATTGGTGTAACAACTCCAAGCCAGCTGGCTAATTAGCTTCGCATGCGCACCTCAAGCTTCGCTGAAGCTTTGTTGAGCTTCGGGCGAAGCTATTAAGCTTCAGACGCGAAGCTAGATTGACTCAATCAATCTGTTGAATTTTAAGGGAGCAGTTGCACCCCATAAAACCTATAAATAGCCTATTGCAAGGATGAGCTCAGGGCGGATGCTGGTTGGCAGGCTGAATTTTTAAGAGGCAGCTGAAATTCACACAAGAGATCAATCTCTAACTCCCAAGCTTCTTCAGAGAATTCTATTTCTTTTCAGGGTGCCAATACCCTAATCTTCCTTTATTAAGGAATTTCCGGAATCAAGCGAGAAGGAATTCCAAATAGAAGACCGAAAACTCAATCGCTCTTATCGTTAACAGAACAAAGTGGTCACGCAACGACCGGACTTCCACCGGCACACCTCCCCAGAAACTCTGAGAAGAGAGTTCTTATAATTTTCTTTTAATTATTTATAATCCTCTTCAATTCTTTTGTAAGTTTCCCACATTCAAATCTATGGAAAACATTAATAAATTCTTTCTTTTCAATTCAATGAAATGAACATAAACAGTGCTTCTTCCGTTAAAAAAACCATTCTATTGCTTCATAAAAAGAAACACAAATTCATTCTGATTCAGTTAAACAAAAACAAAACGGAACTTCAAACTATTCACATCGGTTCTTGCAAGGTAGTTTGTCTGCATTTTGCAGTCAAAAATATAACTTAAGTAGTTATCTAGGTAGGGCATTTATATTGGGCTATCAGTATAGAAAAAGGCACAAGGACTACATTCTGCTGGAATTTGACAGTTTCATTCCCTGTCTCATATACTTATGTTTTAAATGGAAGATTCACATCATGCAGTAAACTTCAGATTCTGCAAGACCATCAGAAAACTGCAATATTTGTTGCAGCCACCAACCAGTTTTTGAATAGTTGGCATGATTTGATTCTCATTCTTCTGGATAATCTTTATAGACAGTTTTAAATTTGTCCACATCTTAAACATCCTGACACAACAGAAATCCAGACAATGTCCCATTATTTCCATATAAAAGTCATGCCAGAAAATTATCAAGCTGGACAACATGGCGAATCACTCAAGCCTTGGCACATAAAGAATCTAAGTTAAAGCTTTGAAGTTACAGAAATATATGTGCCAGACCTTCCCTGACCAAAAGTAGAATAATTCACAGTGACAGAAACTTACCTCAAGCTGACTGAGGCTCTCGATTGCGGCATTCAAATCATAGCCATTTGCAAAGTAAATATCCGCAAGGCACTCAGCAGAAAAACCAGGAAATTGTGATGACAAAAATTCCACAGGGTCGACTGCAGCATCCTCTATAACAGCCTGATCGCCTAACATGTTCACGAAACTACCACTAGAATCTCCATGTTGCCCTTCCATTCCCCTGCTAAGTCGTTGATCTCCATTTGTAAATTGTATGTCCCAGGAATTGGTGGCGGAAGCGATACAAGCAGCTGGTGACTGGTCTTCGGTGTAAGTAGAGCCAGAATATTTCATGTGCCCACTCAAGTTGAGATTGCTGATACTGAGAGGAGATCTACCATGTCGTATACCAAATGTCTCAGTGGCTGTTGATGCAGAAAATCTTGACGGATCAATACCATCATGTATTGATAAACCTGAAAGCGAGAGTTGCCCTGGCTGGGTACCTCATCTTTTCCCATGGCTTTGAAGTCAGGAGTTATGTCATCAGGAAGCTGATGACGCCAGTACTGGTGTGCCTCATCATCAGATTACTTGAAATAGAGGACTCGGAGCGACCAAGAATTTCTTTTCCTGAAGTTCCTGTGGTATTGACCCTGCTAGAATATGCGCCCTTGGTGTTTCCATATGTGGCTCGGAAGGCAGATGGAACAAACTCTGCTGCATTAGGGTTTAACGTTCTAACTTGTTTGATACATTAATCTTGTTATTATCAAGACTTTTAGGCACGAAATTCATCCTTATTTGTATAGTAATGTTGTAACATGCAAAACCTCCTAGAACGACTAATAATTCCAGGAAAGATTTACCCCAACCCTGCAAAGTACATATGAAAAGTAGGAACCAAGTAATCAAAAGGCTTACATAAAAGAGTGCAGATAAACTGATACACAATTTACAAAATATAGGCTCAACAAAAATATACAGCAAAATATGATGCAAAACAAAATAGTTTTATGCTAGCGGAAACTGAGAGGCCTAAGATATCTCACTTTACCAGCTGGTAACAACAATTATGCACAATCATGAAACATTACAAAATAAAAAAACAATGAAAATGATATTTATCAACAGAGACACCTCCGGAAATGTGCGTTCAAAAATTAGTACAAAAATATAGATTATACTCCAGCAAAGGTGTATAGAAGGAATAGTTTAACCCTCAGCCATTAACTTGAGATTCACCTAATGACTAGTGACAGCTGCTCCAAGTTAGTTCAACTGGAATATGAAATTGGAACGGTATCTATCATGAAGCGGTAAGAAGTTCCATAAGCCTGAGACAAAAGTTAAAAACTAAAGCATCTTAGACCTAGTGATCAATCACAGAAGACAGCCAAGACAGCATATAGTGAGCACTATTCCCAGGTTTGACAAATCAAAATCCGCCAAAATAATCATCACCAGAACATAAAGAAGACAACATAAAACAGTTTCTCTGGAATCCATCGGGTTTGCAGTCCCATATGACAAAAATACAAAGAACGGCACACTGCATCCATGTAATGCCAGGAATATGCTGTTGTGATTTGATCATCTTTTGCTCACCTATGAAGGCCACACACCAAACCACCCTCTTCATTCTCTCTCTCCTTTATCAGGAATGGCTTCTTTTCCCCCTCCTTTATCTTCTCTCCCGGTTATCTGGAATGTCTTCTTCTCCCTCCTCCTCCTTGTTCTGCTCTTCTACTACTTCCTCCTTCATCCCCAGTCAATTTAATCCATGTACTCCTCTCTTATTCCTTTCCTCCTCTTATTACTTCTTCTAATCTCCTTTTTCTCTTCTCTGGGGATTTATTCTTTCCTTTTACTCTATTTATCCTCCTAATGTTTGCCTTAACTGATTGCTTATCTGTACTTCCTTGAATATCTATCATATTGCAAAAGAGATCATTAATCAAAACCACTCATGGCCCATCACACATGCCAGGGAATAAGCAGCCATTCAGTAAACATGCAATTATCAAATTTGTGAGCTGAAAATCACCATTATGGTAAGTCCACGCTCATGTAGCAACAAAATGCACATCATACATTATCAAAGAGCATTAACAAGATAAATCAAGACTAATGATAAGGAAAATATGTAAGAAACAAGAACCAGTTGCAAATTCACAAAAGGTCTTATATTTTGTAATGAATCCTCATGTGACATGGATTTGATACAAATCCTGCTACATAATACATGACAATATGATCACACCCCAGTATGAGTAGCATTTGGTGGGAACAAATGACTATTCTTACTGATGCTAAAGTTAGGCAATTCTTCAGTAATCAGGCTTGCTTTCTTATCACTGAAATGCTCAAAACTAAGATGTCCATAATCTTGTTATCGAATTCCATGTAAACAATTCACAACTAAAATGTGTCTGAAGTTCAGAAAATAAAAATATAGATAACAGTATGTCAAATTTCTCCACATAACTTTCTGTGTTATATTAGATTCAGTAACATTCTTCGTTGTAGTATTAGATTCAACATATTCTTACAAAACTGTACTCAATATGACAGTTTATGCGCATAGAGCTGCATTCTGCTTAATTTATAGAGTCAACAAGAAGCCAGAATAATGACATCAGACATGGACCAAATACATAGAAATATACCTTTTTATTTCGACCGTTATCTTCATAGTTAAATTGAGGGTTTAAGTCAACAATTAAAAATAACCCAGAGAACCATTTGAGCTATAAGCAATCTCAGCTTTGGCATGAATTTCAGGAAGCTCCATGACTTACTTGCAACACTAAATAGATAGCCACTTTAATAGTTGTTAATCTCGGCTTTAGCATGAATTTCAGGGAGCTCCATGACTTGCACTCAACAGCTATGAATCTCACTAACAACTGCATACAGTAGTTTATCTCTCCTGATCGCAACAAGGAACTAAAGTTGTTGCTCAACTAATCAAGTTGAAGCCTTTTCTGAAATCAAGTCAATAATCAGTTCCAGTCTTCTACTTAAACATGTAGACTGCAGAAGAATATTCAAGCTTGAAACTAATCTAGGCCAGTAAATTTAGAAACTTCAACTATTCAGAAACTAAGGTCGTCAAATTCAATTTCATAAAATTTATTGTAATTCTGAAGCAGCTCAAAAACTTGTAAGGAACTTAACATGTCCCTCACCATTCGAGTAATTTTCTCGCTAAATGTAATATAAAGAAGTCATAAATATTTACCTACTAACTCCCACTAAATATCTTAAAAAGTAGCAAAAACGAAGAAATAGCAAATAATCAGATAGATCCCCAATCTTAAACACCGAAACTATCATTTTGACGGCCAAAGTTCATAGAGAAACCATCCAACTAGTAGAATATAGACGAGTCCGGATCAAGATTCCCAAATTCAACACGTGAATGAATTAGATAGAAAAACCAGTAAATATAAATATAATAAATCTCAAACAATATCCAGTACGAGCAGATCTGTGCAGAGTAGCGATTTTGTACCTTTGCGAGGATCAATGAGAGGATATATCAAAGGAAAACGATCCATCGCAAGAGATTAGAAGATGCGAAGCAGTAAAAAAAAAAAAAAAAAGAATTAGAGATAGCTTCTGCTGCTTCTACTTGAAGCTTCGATTCGAGATGCTGTGATTAGAAATTTTCTCTCTTCTAGCAGATCCCGGTTCGAGAATTGGATTTTTTTTTTTCCTTTGCTCAAAACCCTAACCCTAATTTTGCTTCTTGTCTTCGATCTCGACCAGTCTCCATCTCGACCACAGACGAAAGCTTCGCCTTCTCTCCGCTCGATTTTAATCCTCTCTTGGTGATTTTATATCGTTGTAATAAGGTGATAGGACCGCGGCTAGAGGGGGCGGATCTGCTGTTTGAGTGCAAACAAAAAACAGCGAAGGACAGTGACGGAACGTGGCGCCTTGTTCTTGATTTTGGATTGAGATTTGGTGTTTGAAGTGAACAGCGGGATCCTTTGTGAGTTTGTGGTCCCCTCATGTGTCTGTTTGAGGAGTTGTCACTTGTCGAGTTCGAACCAGTTGGGAGATCTCACGGGATCACCAACTGTCGGATATTGGTGCCGGGCCTGCGCTCAGAGTGGGCTGGGTCGTTGCCTCCGTATCCACTTGGTTAGGCTAGCCCGCCGTCTTTTAAATTTGATAGCTGGCACTGTCGGCCCAGCCCATGAGTGTCTTATATAATATTCCTATATCTAGAATGGAAATATAAAATTTGTATAGATTAAAGACTGGGTCTGGGTCTCTTGGTTTTGAGTCATAATTTTCTCCAATAGGAAATATTGTCTTCTCCAGATGCAAAACTAGCTTTGAAGAACAAAAGAAACACACAAAATTTAGGAGAAATTTGAACAGTATGTGTAAAAAGTTACATGCTTCTACTAAGAAAAAAGGAAAAAAGAGAAATTCACATACATATTTTAGAAATGCAAATCGGAAAGTTTTCTCTCTCTTATCTTAACAAAAAAGTGAGAGTTGTGTACTTTCCTCATTGAAGACTACTCGGTTCAACAAAAATAGATGCAACGATTGAACGTGGGACATTTAAACCACCTTCAGCGATAAAATGTTTACTTTTTCTGAATTTTGTGAAATAGAGGACTCTTGTGCATAATGATAAATTTACAATTCTGCGAATATGACTTCTCTTACTCAGGGGCGGCTCAATTTCTAGGGAGACCTTAGGCGAAAATTTCAAATGGGCCCTTTTAAAATATACTTAAAAAGTAATTAATATTAACTAATATTTTATTTAATTAAATTTTATTGAAAAATAATTCTTCTAGCTTTTTAAGATGCAAATTTTAATCAAGTTTTTGTATTCAAGTTTTGCTAATATATCTTTTTCTATAGAGTAGTTACACTGCCGTCAGTTTGAGGTCTGGGCGACGGGGGCGATGAAGAGCGAGGCTACACAGAGAGAGAGTTTTAATTTTAAAAAATTCTCTAATTATAATTAAATAGTTAGGTAGAGTGAAAAAGACATCTGAGGAAGTGGAAGAGACTCCTCTTTAATTATAATTAAATAGTATAGGGAGTGGAGGATATTAGCTTGAGAAAGTGGAAGAAACTCATGCTTTTCCTGTAATATAAAAATGAAGAGGGAAAAAAATCAAAAAAACGTGGATGACAGGATTCAAACTCGCGCAGGCAAAGCCCACACAATTTCTAGTCATGTCCGATAACCACTCCGGAACGCCCACTTGAACAAACAAAAAATTTTCTATATTTTATATTTCTTATTTTAGTTAAATATTAATTTACACTATAATTTTGGAGGCCCCATTATATTTGGGGGCCCTAGGCGACTGCCTCATTCGCCTAGATGTTGAGCCACCCCTGCTCTTGCTCACATGTCAAAAATCAAATCGATCCATCAATTTGAGTTACCAAAAATCTAAGGAGTTGAAAAAAGAGTTGATTTCTGTTTGAGTGCCTAAGATCTTCTCCAATGCTTTATTTTCATAATATCCAAGTTAAAACACCCATATTTTACTCATTGAGGAAGAACAAAGAGGTAGACTTGTCATACCGGAAGGATCCGATAGACTGATTACTTCCCACTTAAATATAACTCTATGACATGCGAATGTAAGATCTATTTCGTTGAACTTGATCTACATTATTTCAAGTAACTAAAAATAAAAAATCATGTGTTTTTAATATGTTTTACCTAAGTAGGCGCAAAATGGACAGTTGAATATAACATATTACTTAGATTTACAAATTCTCGATTTGATCATTTCATCATGATCTAAACACTTAAAATCTAACACACACTAATTTTTATTAGATTTAAAATATTTTGTACCGTTAAACTAAATAACTCACTATTTCGATCTTCCATTTTATGCTTACTTGATGGATGTGCAAGTAACATTCAAAATAAATATTTTTAGTTTTTAATTACTTGAAATAATGTAGAACAACTTCAACAGGATCTTGCATTTGAATGTCATTGGATTGTATTTGAGTGGGAAAAATTCAGCATTGCATCTTGCTTAGATATACGGCTTTTACATATAAATTCTCGATCCGACCATTTGATCATAATCTAAACACTTAAAAACTTCTACATACCAAATTTTAATAAATTTCAAATATTCTACACCGTTAAACTAATCAACTCATTATTTCGGTCGTCCATTTTGTGTCCACTTGATGGATAGACAAAAAATATTCAAAATACATGATTTTAGTTTTTAACCACTTGAAATAATGTAGATCAAATTTAATAGAGTGAATCTTTTATTCGGATGTCGTAAGATTGTATTTGAGCAAGAAAAATTCGATCTCGAATCATTCCAAAATGACACAAGTGTATCTCAGCGAGAAAAAGAGAATAATTATTTAAACAAGTTTCAAAATATTTATTTATAAAGAACCAGTTAATGCACCTTAATAAAGTTGTAATCCATTATGGTGCATGCAGTGCCATGTAAGGTAATGCCTATGGTTGTCAGAGCGTTACTAATGCGTATAGAGAGCATGGGAAGGTAATGCTGGCTTTTAAACCTAGTTCACTTTTATTTTTGAACTTCAATTTGGTTTCAGTGCTAACAAGTTTCACCAATATGACCTCATATTACTGTCTATAATCTTAGCGTTCTCCTGTGGTTTTTGGAAGGAAAATCATCAAATAACAGTTTGCGGACAGGAATTTGAAGAGAGAGTGTGATGAAAGCAGACACTTGTTAGATTAGTTTTAGTAAGACGAAGTTTAAGTTTTAGATTGTATTGCAATAACATTATGATCATTATCCTGCTGCATGTTTCTTCTGTGATATCTTCTGCTCAAAATGACAGAAAAATCAGTTTTAGGTACAAACCAGATAATTTTTTTATGCCAGTCAATACTGTTGGCAGTTGGTCCTAACTATTAACACACAGCGATGTCTCTCTTTATTTGATTGTAGGACATCGCTACTATTCTCATATCTAGTACCTTGTGCCGATTAGGTTGAAAGGGAACGGCGGCTCTTAAGAATCTATTAGTAATTTCATGCATAAGAATCCGTTGCCATTATGCACCTTATCATTTTTCTTCGTAACTTTTTCCCCCTCCATACAGGCTGTGTTAGGGCCTGTTTGGTTGTCGTAATTGACCGTAATTTGTAAGTCGTAATTGATTTATTTTTTTACAGTTGTAAATAGACTACATGCATGTAAGTTTTACGGTGTTTGGTTGGTAATATTAAGTTGTAAGTAGAAAAGTATATCATGTTTTACGGTGTTTGGTTGTCGTAATGACTAAGTCGCAAGTGAAAAAGTTGACCACAAAATTAACTATTTGATGATTTAAAAAATTTTAATATTATAAATAAATACTAAAAATGTTAAATATTAAAAAAATTAATATTAACATAAAAAATAATATAAATTTTCATGACCACTATAAGTAAGCGATAATTGGGTCGCAAGTGAGTGATAGCTGAGTTGCGTAAGTGTTTACGAATAACAGTCCAAACAAACGTCTTAATTGTAATTGAGTTGTAAGTGATTTATGAATTACAGCCTTTTATAATTTTACATTCAAACAAGCAGCCCCTTGATGTCACTGTTGATGAGTTGATATTCTTGTTAAGTCTAATAGAAAGTAAAATTTGCATGGTCTCTCGTGATTGCATTTCTCTGTAATGAGTTAATGACTCATTTTTCTGGCATATATTATGCCGAGTGCCCGCATGGTTTTGCTCTAGTTGACACTATGTGGTGTCACTGTGACATGAGTCTCGATTTCTTGAATGCTGTGTTTTCCTTTTTTGTTTTTGAAAGGTGAAGTGTAATTTCATCCATATGTAAAAACTTAACTCAGTGTCAAGAGGCAATTAGATCACAGCCAAAGTGAGAGATTTACGAAGTTCCCTCAGCTGCAGAGTTTATACCTGGTACACCCACCACTAAAAAAATAAAAGATATTATAAATTTTTGTTATGAATAAATTGTAATTCAAAGAAATATTTTAAGAATAAGTGCAGACAGCTAAAAAAAAGTAAGCGCAAGTAGAATTTTCTTAAAGTTACGTTTGATAAAATACTCTTTAGTTTACTCTATTTTTTTTGAACTATGTTACAATTTCAAATCATTCTCAAAATATGTGGGCGCCTTGGTAAGATGGTTGTTTAAAGAGAAGAAGACATGAATGCAACCTGTTGAAAAGCCCTTGGCCCTTAAAATGGGTCACCTTTGCTGTGGCTTTCAAGTGACAAAAACTTTGGAAGGGAGTTGAAGCAAGTAGTTGGAGAATTGATAATTGCGAAAGTCTAGAGGTGCAAGGTCAGTGCAAAACAAATGTGATGATGCCATATATATATATATATATATATATATATATATATATATATAATAATATATATATATAGAGAGAGAGAGAGAGAGAGAGAGAGAGAGAGAGAGAGAGAGAGAAATGTAAATCAGCTGACACAGGAGGCAACTCCCTCCTATGTCGCACTAAAAAATCATATTTTTTCGAGTGAATTTTCAAGATCCGACCGTACATTATCATATTCATATTCTAAAATATACACATATAAAAAATCAAGTGATTTGAAATACGTTTACTCATTGATCTAATCGTTCCATTTGTTCTATTGTTAAAAACCGTTAATGTTTGAACCCAAAGAAAATGGAGCAAACAAACTTCAAATCACTTGATTTTATATGTTTATATCTTAGAATATGAAGATGATAATGTGCGGTCGGATCTTGAAAATTTACTCGGGAAATTGATTTTGAGTGCGACATAGGAGGGAGTTGCCTCCTGTGTCAGCTGATTTACATTTCTCTCACATATATATATATATATATATATATATATATATATATATATATATATATATATATATATATATATGAAAATTTTCAAATGAGAAAACTTTCTCATACTCTAATTATGAATTTTATGGATGATCCGAACGTTCATCATGATCTACAGATTCTAATTAGACTACCAATAAAAAATCACGCGATTCTAACTTTTTTTACCGATGCATCAAGTGACATCTTTATTCTACGGTGAATATAACATATGTTTTGTAACCACTTGTTGTATGGGTAAAAAAGTCGGACTCGCGTGATTTTTAATTGACAGTCTAAATAAAGTATATAGATCAAGATGAACTGTTCGGATCATCCACATAAAAGCTCTTATATAGTTTTCTCACCGTCTTCGTGTCAGAAAGTTTCTCACACAAAGACTACTCATATAAACTTATATATATATATATATATATATATTATATATATATATATATATTATATATATATATAATATATATAGAGAGATAGACTCGTATCCTTTCAAAAGGATTTGATCCGGATCCTTCCCACTCAAATTCAACCCTCCAACATTTGAATACAAGATCCACTCCGTGAAGTTGATCTATACTATTTCAAGTATCTATAAACCAAAAATCAAGTGTTTTAATACTTTTTGCCCATCCATCAAGTAGGGGAAAACGGACGGCTTAAATAGTGAGTTGGTTAGTTTAACGCTGTAGAACATTTGAAATCTAACAAAAATTAGTTTATAGGGTTTTTAAATGTTTAGATCATAATGAAATGGCCGGATCGAGAATTTGTATGTCTAAAGACATAGATCTAACCAACTCACTACTTTCGGCCGTCCATTTTGCGTCGCTTGATGGATGGGCAAAAAGTATTTAAAACACTTGATTTTTGGTTTATAGGTACTTGAAATAGTATAGATCAACTTCAACGGAGTGGATCTTGTATTCGAATGTTGGAGGGTTGAATTTGAGTGGGAAGGATCCAGGATCAAATCCTTTTGAAAGGATACAAGTCTATATATATATATATATATATATATATATATATATATATATATATATATATATATATAATCCGCATAAATTAGGACTGAATCATTGATGAGGCTCAAGGTCTTCTTCATGTGAATTTCATGAACGAGGAATAATAAAACAAGGATGAAAAAAATAAAAAGTATCTATATATTTAAATGGAATTATGTGGGAGGAGAACTTCCCATCACCTTCTTATAAAATGTGTTCACTAATAATACGATGATGTTTTATTTTAGATCCAACACATCACAAACAAATGCATATGTTTTCCAAGTCAATATATCTTATTAACAACACCTCCCAGAATTACATAATTTGAGAGATCAATTCTTTCCAGAATAATGCTAAATGTATGAATATTTTGTTAATATTTTGATAATGATGTAGGATATATAACAATATTTCTAAATTTAAGGCATGCAACACATAAAATTAATAAATCTTTAAATAAAATATAATAACTTGTCTCAAACATGTAAAATGAATTAAAAAGAAAAATAAATTTGTTGACTTGGGGTGACGTAGTCATGGAGAATCACTATCCTAAAAGAAAGATGGTTGGTCCTTCGTCCGGAACTTGAATAGACCTCCTCTTCTAGCGGTAAAAACTCTCTCGGTTAACCATCAACACCCAACTTAGAACGATGAATAAGGCATCTGCTTAGACAAAGATTCGTTGCCCGGAATGAAAAAGAAAAACTTTAAGAATCCCCAGAACTTTAAACACAAGTTCAGAAAATTTAATAGATTTTTATGTAAGAAATATAAGGTAAGAAGAGAGACTTTAATAGACATGGTTATTTCATTACTAAGAATGGACGAGATAACATTGTATTTATAGCAGCTCAAACGCCGTCAGTTGTAATAGCTCCCATAAATCAGGATCGCATGTTCAAATTGGTTGTAACAGCTTTTGAGCGGGTCAAACAAACAGAAAATCTCGAACTATCTCAACAAAACTTTTAAACAAAATTTAAAGAAAGCATTAACTCAAGGATCCCTTAGACGAAGCTGCATTCGTCTCTGCAGGTCGTGGGCGTGCGACACCCGAACTCGGCTCGGCCTGGTTCAGTTTGGTGTATGTGCGCACGTGTGGCAACGTAGCCCATGGCCCAACTCTCAGAATAATAGATAATGGATTGGTATATATACCATTTAACCTTCCTTGACTTATCCAATGTGAGACTAAAATCAAGGAGAAAATGAAGAAAACTCAAGTTTTCCCTCCAAAGCCCAACATATATCCAACAGTCTCCCTCTCCCAAAACTTGAGTTTTAAGGAAGACGAAAGAAAATAACAATAATAAATAATAAACAAATCATTAAATCATAAAACACAAATAAATCGGGCAACATCATACTGTGAATTTAAGGTAAATAGCTTACAATCTTGAATTTACCCTTAGTGAATTTATCGCCACCTTAGTTACATAATGGACTACACCTTCAATTATGCCTCTTTAATCAGATATTGATGAAGACACACATAATAAGTTTCCCTCTATTGAGCGAACGGGTTGAGCGAAAACTCAAACTTACCTAATTGTATCATAAGAGCATCAGCACTATAGAGAAGTGATAGTAGCTAAACACTATATATAGGATAACTTCCGGGTTAATGGTCCACACTAGTATCACCAGTCCAGATTGTTTCTACCACATTGAACATGTTTCATAGAGCTAGCTCCCAATCAAGTAGGTTGAATTTTTCGCTGTCAGTGAACTCTTTTATGAGCTTAACCCCATCTCCCTCGATTCTAGGACCACTATTAGTCAACTGATCAATAAGATTCTTTTCAGACTTTACAAAGTTTAGAATTACAACTTTGACCAATAATAGGCGCTGAACAGACTTAAGTTATGTTTGAATGTGTCTGTTCATCTTCTTATTAGCATTTTTTTGCTTCAGAATTTTAATGGTGAATTTTGAGTCAGTATGAACTAAGATAGGACGTATAGGTCTAGACAAGATAGATAATTTCTATAGGAAATCCTTTAACCATTCAACTTCAGAGCAAGTAGTGTTTAGAGCAATGAGCCCAGACTCCTTGGTACTCCTGACAATCACTGTTTGTTTGCTTACAGGTGTTTCAGGATACAGCAACACCACCGAATATGAATACATATTCGTTAGTAGACTTGATATTATGGAATAGTAACCCAGTTGGCGTTATTATAACTTTCTATAACATCAAGATCTCCAATGTAAGTCAGACAATACCCAATTGTACTTCTAAGATATTTGAAAACTCTCTCTAGTGCACTCCGGTGTTCTCTACTAGGGTTACTGGTGTATCTACTTAATCTATCTGCTACATAAGAGATGTCAGGCCTAATCCTCTTAGAAATGTAGAGAACTGAACTTATTAATTGAGAATATTTCAGCTGAGACACAAATTCACTCGTGTTCTTCTGCAAAATAATCATAGGGTGTAGAAATTAGTTTAGTATTACAGAAATCATTGAAGCATTCTTTCAATGCTATGAACTATACTCAATGCAATTCCATTAGGGGTTTTGCATATTTTCATTCTCAATATCATAACAGAAGGACCTATATCCTTTATATCAAAGATTTGGGAGAGATATTCCTTTACTCTTTGGTTGCATCAAGAGAAGTTTCAAAAATAAGAATATCATTTACATAAAGACAAAGAATGATATACTCATTGCCAAAGTTCTTAGAATATATGCACTTGTCATGTTCAAAAACAATGAATTCAAAATTGTGTAGCAACTTTGTTAAACTTTTGGCGTTATTGTTTGGGTTGCTTGTTTTAGACCATACAATAACTTCATCAGTTTGCATATTTTATTTTCTTGTTCCTTGATAATGAATCCTTCTGTTTGGTACATATACATTTCTTTCTCGAGATCTCCATTAAGAAAAAAAAGTTTTCACATCCATTTGAAGTATGAATATGTTATGAATAGATGCAAGTGTAAGAAGGATTCTGATAGAAGAGATCCAGATAACAGGAGAATAGGTGTCAAAGAAGTTAATAACTTTTTGTTGGCAACTAATCCAACTTTATATTAGTTAATAGTGCCATCGAGTCTGAGTTTCTTCTTAAAGATCTATTTACAAATGTGCTTGCATCCTAAAGGAAGGTTAATGAAAATTCAAGTGTTATTCTCTATTATAGACTTGATCTCACTTTCAATGACTTCTTTTCAGAAAAGAGATTCAGAAGATTTTATTGCTTCTTTGAAGGAGCTATGTCACGCCCCGCTTCCCAAAATACATGAAAACGGAGTTGCGATAAGAGTCGGCGACATATATGCGCGAGAAAAATACTCCATACATATACGCTAAGCCTAAAGTGACCTAAAAAGCTATATAATCACTATAGTAAATCAATATCACTACAATGTCACATATAAATATCTAACACAATGATAGCATATGAAAAAGAAATGGAATAAGCATGAGGCCAATGCATAGAATCATGAAAGCGATGGAATAAAGAAGAGATAGAAAATATCGAGAAAAGATAATCAAGTAAGAGAGAACTCTAGCTCCTCAAGATGCATGTGATCTTTTGAAAAACCTGATCAGTAATAAATAGCCACAAATCTGGATATGCAAATCCAGGGAGTCGAACTCCTAGTGAATATATAAGAATAAACTGGAAAGATGCACATGGATATAAATATGAACATAAGATAATGATATACACTGGAATAAAAAACAACATGAATAAGTAAATAAATAGTAATGTGGATAGCACACAGTAGAATATGTGTTCAGTTAGGTATTAGATCAGATATCTATCATGATCTACATATCAAGCGGGTATAGTCATCAGTACTAGAGTCAGATGTCCAATTAGGTCAAGTGTAAGATCAGGTGTCCAACATACATACATGTATCAGGTAAAGATAATCAATTATAATACATTATGAACAATTTATTATTACTATTATATCAGTGAACACAAATTGTCATCTGTAATAGACGCATCCCATACTACGCCTATTACACATGTCAATCAGGGTCCGAAGTTATTGAAACTGATTGGTTAGAGACATTGTCCATGTTTTAGATGGGTCCCGTACATACGCGGGATCATGACCCAGACTCCTAGTGCTGAACCAGGCCAGGAATAAGAACAGGATGGGGTGCCAGTCACCCCACGGGAACCCTACAGTGGAACCCTCTTTCGACTGCGCAACCTATATCCTAGGTCTACCCAAAATACAGACCATGTCTCCTCCATCAATTTCCCTAATCTCAGTGTAAGTTATTTAATGTCATGTTATTAGTTTATTAAGATTATTTAATGTGCATGTTACTTAGATCACTGGAAAACTCGGTGGGTAACAACGTCAACATGTGTAATCAGGATACCAGTATAACAGGACATGTACAAGTATAACATGAGGGTTTTGTTACCCTATACAATATTTTTTCAGCAATTATAGTAACATAGACAATATAATTATCAGGTAAATGTCATGTAAAATCAGTCAAGTTCTTCAGGTAAATCATGGTATTCAAAATAAGTAATGACTTGCTGGCATGAAAAAAATAATTCAGTAAAATATTAATCAACTCATATCCTCAAAGTCATCGATATATCCAAGTCTTAACATATAAAATACATACTCATCTATATCCAATCAATCATCACTATTCAATCTCAATTAAGAACATCATGCACTCTCACTTTCATTAAATTCAAACATAAGATTCAAAAATCTAAGTAACTAGTCAATTATACATATACATGCCACCCGATCAGGTCAAACAAATCTACATCTACTCCTCAACCCAAGGTCAACTCCAACTCAATCGAGTCTACTAACAAATCCAAGTCTAGTATCGTTCTTTTAATAAGGATCTCCAAATTAATCAATCATCAATATCTAACCACACTCTCACATGTTTTACCATCGATAAAAATAATCAAATCTACTGATAATGTCACTTAGATATCAACTCGTATAACTACCATCATAAACCAATTAAATCTGATATCTAAATATAATTATAGTTTAAGTTACATCACCAATAGTTTCAATCAAAATCAAGATAATAACTAAGGAGTGGGACATCCTCAAGCTACATGAAAGTCTCTCTATCCAATCTTTCATATCAATAAATATCATTACTCAGTAATTTATCAGTGAATATATCCAATTAAAAATACGTACAACTAATAATCCAGAATCAGTATTATGTGATAGATCAAAATCAAGGTAAGGTATTCATGTAAATCTCAAGTTGAACTCTAAGTTCATATGTAAATCCAAGCATCCAGATAAATCAATCTTAAGATAACATCTTACTTAATCCATCTTTATTGTCCCAATAAATTCTCGTCTGAAGTATCATTAAATAAATGTCCAATAAATCCCTCAAATAAGTTTGCAAATATGAATCAGGCCAATCTCAAATCAATCCACGTTATAGTCTAAGGTGTACGACAACTAGCATAGAATAAAAAATAATAATCCTCCACACAAGTAATGATATTGATAAACACTCATTTAAACTAACTAAACAGGATGATCACTCACCGATATCTCATGAAGGAATACGGGTAATCACACTGATAAAATAAGTGAGATGATCATATGAAATTATACAGGTAACTGACAACAATAAATAAAGAAGTAATACAAGAGTAAATACTCACAAATAACATCTCAGTAAAATTTATTAACATAACTAGACAATAATATAAAATTATTTATCACAAAATTCTTGTTTAACTGAAGGAGGAAAAAAACACTTAGGACAAAATTAAATAAAATTGCAAAAAGAAAAGAAACACTCACCTGAACTCTATCCCAAGTGCAAAGCACTGAAATCATAAGGCCCCGATATGTCTACATGGCTCATTTCAATAGAATTGTTAGATTTTTAAAATGATGTTTTACTTGAGAGTTTTAAGAAGTTTTAATCATGATTAATTAGTTTGGGGTTAGAAATATAGTTATCTGGGTCTAATAAATTTAGTAGGTTTAATTTAAACTAATTTTAAATTTTTTGTTAGATTTTTAATAGAGACTTTAAACCATTAAAATACTTAACGGGTCTAAATTTATCATTAAGAAAAATAGTTTTAAAATGGGTGGTTTGAGTTAATTTATGTGGTAGTAGTCTAAAATTTTTATCATATAAAGTAGAAGCATTGTAGACTATTATTTATATTTTCTCTATTTTTTGGATATTTTTAACTAATTTTTTATATGCATTCTTCTTTCTTTCTTTCTTTTCTTTCTTCTTTTCTTTTCTTCTTTTTTTATAAATTTTAAATTGTAAAAAATTTTAAAAAGTATTTTAAAATTTAGATATGTATTGTACATACTCACATGTATTTTTAGTTGGATTTGTGGTTGGGTTTGATGTATAAAGAAATTTATAAATAATGATGGTATATACATGATTTTTAATAAATTATTTATACCAAATAAATTGTGAGAAGATAGATTACTTACTTGGATTTGATCTCTCCTATCATGCTTCTCAATCTCTCACTTCAAAATTTCTTTTGTTCATGCTTTGTTTGAGAAGAAAAAAAAGGTGGCAGGGAGAGTTGGATCATGATTTTATTTGAAGGTAGAAAAAGAGAAGAAGTTTAGGGTTTTTATAGGTTATTACGGATTTTAGAAATAAGAATTTCTGTTGGGTTCAAACTGCTTGATTGAGTAGTTGGGATTAAGATTAGGATTAGTTAAGATTTATGAAAAGATTTGATAAATAAGATTTGAATTAGGATTAGAATTGAGTTTGGGTTATAGATAATTAGGTTGATGGGTCGGGTTAATGGATAAGGATCTCAATGATAATGGGTTATGGACTAGGAAAAGGAAAAGATATAAATAATAATAACGATGACAATAATTAATACTAATAATAAGAAAGAGATAATAATAATAATATAATATAAATTATCAACATTAAAAATATTATCTAATAATACTTGGTAAAAATACCACCATTAATAATAATGACTAAAGCGATACAATAACCATAAGAATAATAACAATATCAATATTAACAATAATAACAACTATAATAATAATAATAGTAACACAGTAATGAAAAAAACTAGCTAGCAATTAAAATGATAAAATTTAATAATGCTAAATATACTATAAAGCCAAAATACTATTTACTATTTAAAAATAATTTATACTATAAATCACGTTGATAAATAATAATAAAATAACTAGTAAATAAAATAAATACTTTAAATAAATAAAAATATAGTATTATTAGATAGGGGATATATATTCTACCCACCTTATAAAAATTTCGTCCTCGAAATTTCAATAAAGTAGGGAATGATAGAAAATCTGTAACGCCCCGATCCCGCAGGTACGGAGACGTTATGACGACGTACATACGCAAGGCGGAAAACCCTACGTACGTACGCTAAGCCTCAGTACAGAAAAGAATGTCCATATATACCTGAGTTCCAGCATGAATGTACGTCGTATCGCATACGGATACTGTGATACGTACACCGGGGAGTAGGGGGTTGCAAAATCAGATTCAAGAAAGAAAACAAATAAGCTTCCACGTCGCTTCTGAACACATTAAAACTTCACCGCTCTTCCGTTGCGCGCTCTGATCTCTGCTACTGGCTTCAAAACGGAGTGATCAAACTTAGGAGGAAAAATCAGGAAAATAGAATCGAAAAGAGGATAGGAATGAAGATGGAACCCAGATTACTCTAAAAAAGAGTTGAATAAGGGATATCAATAGATCAAAGAGATGGATATCAATAGGGCGGACGGTCAATTCCAATGCACTCATATCAATTGTGTGAATCTTATATGTACATTTCAGCGTAATATAATTTATCTCAGCTAACCAGTAAGAACTAGGTCCTCCTTGAAAAAACCTGGCTCTGATACCAAGAAAACACTATCACGCCCCGCTTCCCAAAATACGTAGAAACAGAATCGCAACGAGAGTTAGCAACGTATATATGTGAGAAAAATACTTCATACATATACGCTAAGCCTAAAGTGACCTGAACAAGCTATATAATCACTATGGTAAATCAATATCACTGCAATATCACATATAAATATCTAACACAATGATAGCATAAGAAAAGGAATGGAATAAGCATGAGTCCAGCGCAAAGAATCATGAAAGCAATAGAATAAAGAAGAGACAAAAAATATCGAGAAAAGATGATCAAGTAAGAGAGAACTCTGGCTCCTCAAGATGCATGTAATCCTCTCCAAAAACCTGATTAGCAATAAATAGCCACAAATCTGGATATGCAAATCTAGGAGGTCAGAACTCCTAGTGAATGTGTAAGAATAAATAGAAAGATGCACATACATATAAATGTGAACATAAGATAATAACATAAACTGGAATAAGAAACGACATGGATAAGTAAATAAACAGTAATATGGATAGCACACAATAGAGTATGTGTCTAGTCAGGTATTCAATCAGGTATCTATCACGATCTATATATCAAGCGGGTAGAGTCAGTCAGTATTAGAGTCAGATGTCCAATCAGGTCAAGTGTAACATCGGGTGTCTAACATACATACATGCATCAGGCAAAGACAATCAATTACAATATATTATGAACAGTTTACTATTATTATGTTAGCAAACACCAATTGCCATCTGTAATAGATGCATCCTATACTACGCCTATTACACATGTCAATCAGGGTCCTAAGCTATTGAAACTGATTGGTTGGAGACATTGTCCATGCTTTAGGTGGTCCCGTACATACCTGGGACCACGACCCAGACTCATGGTGCTGAACCAAGCCCTACTACTAAGTAGTCAGGAATATGTATAAGAGGAATAAGAACAGGACGGGGTGCCAGTCACCCCACGGGAACCCTACAGCGGAACACTCTTTTGGTCTCACAACCTATATCCTAGGTCCACCCAAAATACAGACGTTGTCTTCTCCATCAATTTTTTCAATCATAGTGTAAGTTGTTTAATGTCATGTTATTAGTTTATTAAGATTATTTTATGTGCATGTTACTTAGATCACTCGGATAACTCAGTGGGTAACAACGTCAATATGAGTAATCAGGATACCGATATAACAGGACATATACAAGTATATCATAAGGGTGTTGTTACCGTATACAATATTTTCCCAGCAATTATGGTAACATGGACAATATAATTATTAGGTAAATATCATGTATAATCAGTCAAGTTCTTTAGGTAAATTATGGTATTCAGAATAAGTAATGATCTGCTGGCATGAAAAGAATAATTCGGACAATATATTTAATCAACTCAGATCCTCAAAGTCACCGATATATCCAAGTCTCAACATATAAAATACATAATTATCAATATACAACCAATCATCACTATCCAATCTTAATTAAGACCATCATACACTCTCACTTCTATTAAGTTCAAACACAAGATCCATAAATCCAAGTAACTAGTCAATTATGCATATACATGCCACCTGATCAGGTCAAACCAATCTCTGTCTACTCGTCAACCCAAGGTCAACTCCAACTCAATCGAGTCTACTAACAAATCTAAGTCCAATATCTCGTTCTTTTAATATGGATCTCCAAATTAATCAATCATCAATATCTAAGCACACTCTAACCTATTTTACCATAAATAAAAATAATCAAATATACTGATAATGTCACTCAGATATCAGCTCATATAACTACCATCATAAACCAGTCAAATCCGAGATCTAATATAATTATAGTTAAGTAACATCACCAATAGTTTCAATCAAAATCAAGATAATAACTAAGGAGTGGGACATCCTCAAGCTACATAAAATCTAAAAAGTCTCTGTATCCAATCTTCAATATCAATAAATATCATTACTCAGATAATTTATCAATGAATATATCCAATTAAAAATACTTACAACTAATAATCTAAAATCAGTATTATGTAATAGATCAAAATTAAGGTAAGGTATTCATGTAAATCTCAAGTTGAACTCTAGGTCCATATGAAAATCTAAGCATCCAGATAAATCAATTTTAAGGCAACATCTTACTTAATCCATCTTTATTGTCCCAATGAATTATCGTCTGAAGTATCATTAATTAAATGTCCAATAAATACCTCAAATAAGTCTGCAAATATGAATCAGGCCAATCTTAAATCAATCAAAGTTATAGACTAAGGTGTACACCAACTAGCATAGAATCAAAAATAATAATCCTCCACACATGTAATGATATTGATAAACACTCATATGAACTAACTAATTAGGATGAGCACTCATCGATATCTAATGAAGGAATACATGTAATCACACTAATAAAATAAGTCAGATGATCACATGAAATGATATAGATAACTGACAACAATAAATAAAGTAGTAATACAAGTGCAAACACTCACAAATATCATCTCAGTAAATTTTAGTAACATAATTATACAACAATATAAAATTATTTATCACAAAATTCTTGTTTAACTGAAGGAGAAAAAAGAACACTCGTGATAAAATTAAATAAAATTACACGAAGAAAAGAAACACTCAATTGAACTCGATTCCAAGTTCAAAGCACTGAAATCATAAGGCCCTGATAAATTTACATGGTTCATTTAGATAAAAAATGTTAGATTTTTAAAAGGATGTTTTACTTGAGAGTTTTAAGAAGTTTTATCTTGATTAATTAGTTTGGGATCCTCTGGGTCTAATAAATTTAGTAGATTTAATTTAAACTAATTTTAAATTTTTGTTAGATTTTTAATAGAGGCTTTAAATCATTAAAATATTTAACGGATCTAAATTTATCATTAAGGAAAATGGTTTTAAAATGGGTGGTTTGAGTTAATTCATATTAGTATTAGTCTAAAATGTTTATCATATAAACTAGAAGCATTGTAAACTATTATTTATATTTTTTCCCATTTTTTGATTTTTTAACTAATTTTTTTATATGCATTCTTCTTTCTTTCCTTCTTTTCTTTCTTCTTTTCTTTCTTTCTTTTTTTTTTAAATTTAAATTGTAAAAATTTTAAAAGTGTTTTAAATTTTAGATATGTATTGTACATACTCACATGTATTTAGTTGGATTTATGGTTGGATTTTGATGTATAAAGAAATTTATGAATGATGAAAGTATAGACATGATTTTTAATAAACTATTTATATTAAATAAATTGTGAGAAGATAGATTACTTATTTGGATTTGATCTCCCTTGTCATGCTCCTCAATCTCTGCACTTCCAGATTTCTTTTGTTCATGCTTCGCTTGAGGAGAAAAAGAGGAGTTAGGGATGTTGGCCCAATGGCCTTCCACTCTAGTTTTGATGATGATCAACTCATGTAATTATGTTTACTAATATTCTTGTGTTTCTAAGTTTCAGATCATTAACAGGATATTAGTTGGTGATTAGCTTCAACAAGGAGTTTAGAAGCTTTCCATGTTGATTCCGGTGCCAAAGCTTAAAGATCATACCTTTGCACTTGGAGGATCACGCGTTTGGGATCGAGTCTAGTTGAAGATGGAAGATCGACAAGAAGACTTAGGTATCCATAGTTTAGATAGAGTTTTAGATCCATATTTGTAAAGCTTAGTTTAGTTGATATGCTCAAGTGCACAAAACACACACGTTTTATGATTTGATATTTGGTTTTTATGAATAGTTGATCAAAACAAGTTTACATATGTTATATGTATAGTAGATGTTTTCTATTTATACATACATGCTTTAACTTGGTAAACAAACTTATTTTGACTATCCTATTCATGTTTTGGAAAAATCTAGTTTGAGAAAGAAAAATACAAGTGTTGATTCTTGATTTTTTGTTAAGAAACAAAAATAAATTTCATATGCTTGATATTTGAGTAGAAATGTTTATCATATGTTTAATATCAATGCAATATGTAAAACAAGTTTTATGGAAGTTTTGTAAAAGATAAAAATATTTTTAAACAAGTTTTTATCAGATTTTCTGTTCCAGGCTTCAACCAAGTCGACTTGGTCCCTGACTAGTCGACTAGGTCAGAAGTCGGTCGACCGGGCCGGTCGACCGACGTGCACAAACCTGTGCACGTTTCTGGCACAATGGACGGTCGACCGTTCTGGTCGACCGGAGCAGTGAAGCTGCTCTCTGGTTTTCTAGGTCGACCGGGCCGGTCGACCGCAGAAGAGAGCTTTGCTCTCTGTTTTGTTTCGGTCGACCGGGCCGGTCGACCGCTGTTGCCCAACGGTCATATTTCTGACCGTTGGCGGTCGACCGGGCCGGTCGACCGGCAGTCTGTCAGACTGCCAACTCAGCCTAACGGCTAGTTTTGTATAGGGGCTATATAAACCCCATCTCTTTGGGGATTTTGGCCAAGTTTTCTAAGAGAAAAATTTTCAGTTTTCTGAAGTGTTTAAAAGAGTTTTCAAAAGAGTTTTAAGTGCAAAAACTTCTCATCTTTATTGTTTTAGGGTTTTTGGAAAATCAAAGAAAAATAGGTTTTTGGATTTTTGCTTAGATCTTCAATTCTATCATATTGCAAGTATTTCCCAAAGATTTTTCTTTGTTGCTTGTTTCCAAAAACACTTGTTTTCCACACTTGAGCTATCTTCTATCCTAAACTATTAGGATCTTTGTTTTGTGAAAAGAGAAAGAAAAAGAGAGTTTGTGGTTTTGGAACCACTTGTTGTAAACCCTCCTTCATTTGTTGTATCCCTCTTCGGTAGAGGTGATCGGAGTGGTATTGGTTGTGAGCCTCTTCGGTAGAGGTGGAGTTTGGTAGTGAGCCTCTTCGGTAGAGGTGTGTGGATTGGTTGTTGTATTGGCTACGGGCCTACCCCTCGGTTGTGAGGAGGTTGTTGTTGAGAGAGGAGTTTGGTACTCCTAGTGTTGTAAGAAATCCTCTTTGGTAGAGGTTCCCTCGGTGGGAGTTGAGATAGTGGAAATCCTACACGGTGGTGTAGGCGGGGATGTAGAGCAAGGTGCTCGAACCTCGAAACAAATCTTGGTGTTTGCGTTTTGATCCATTGTCTCTCTAACTCTCTCTTATAATTGTGCAAAGCATCATACTCATCATCATATCATACTTGCTTGTGTTGAGCATTGATTCATTCATATCATATATTACTTGTGTTGTGCCTTGCATTTCTTATTGTCATATCTATTATATGCTTGGCTTGATTGTGTGTATTTCATATTGCTTGGATTGCTTGTGTGTGTGTGCCTAACTTATACTCATCCAACAAGAGCTTCACATAGCACCTCAACCCATTTCAAGGGGAATCAAGGGGAGTTAGTCCAGAGCCTCGCAAGGAGAATTCGGCTACACCTGTTGTATTGTATTAGTTTGTGCATAATTTGCATTAGCTTCCGCATTTAGCACACTTAGTTTGCATTAAGTTTCTTAGATTAGCACTTACACCTATTCACCCCCCCTCTAGGTGTTTTTTCAATTGGTATCAGAGATAGTGCTCCTGATACTTAGTCTTAACATCGTAGGAGTGATCCATTTGCTTGCTAATCTCATTTGCATTTGTTTGTTTGCACATTTATATATAGTTTACCATGGACTTCATGACCCCTCCTAGCTTTGACCCTTCCAACATTGATGTTTGGAAGTATAGGATGTCCATGTACCTAAAGACCTAGGTTTGCATGTTTTCCTTGCGGCCACAAGAGATGTTATCTTGGTGATTGCAATCATATAGGGGCCAATGCACAAGCCCTAGAGGCCATTAGAAGCACTCTTCCTAAAAATTATCTCTTATGTGTTTCTAACTTTGATTCCGCCTTTGCAGTGTGGAACAAATTGACAACCACCACCACCTCGGAGCTTCAAGTTCAAATTCAAGAAGAGGAATCTAGTGGAGAATCCGATTCTCAATGCTTCATGGTCCAAGGGAATGACTCCCTTGAGGTACAATCGGAAACTCTATCAGATAGTGATGATTGCTCTAGTTCTTCTAATGATCATATTGATGCTCATGCTTTAAATGAAGAACTATCTATTGTTTGTGAAAAATAATTGAGAAGTATAAAATTTTGAAAAAGAAAAGTCTAGAAATTGAAAAAGAAAATAAATGTTTACATTCTAGACTTGACATTGTTTTGCAAGAGAAGGTTGAGGTTTCTAATGAAAGGGATTCATTAAAATCTCAATTAGACCTTGCTATAAAAGAAAATGATTTTTTGAAAAATAAAAATGATTGCCATGCTATTTTAAAGAAGAATGAAAACTTGTCTTCAAAAGTTGATTTTGTTTTAAAAGAAAATGATTCTTTGAAAATTAAGATTGCTTCAATTTCTAAAGATTTGGATGCATGTTTAAAGAAAAATGTTGTTTTGAAAAATAAGATTGATGAACATGTTTGCCATGTTAGGGTAGTTTCACCTAGATCACCCCTTGCATGCTCCACTTCTTCTATGATTAAAAATGATATAAATATGTTGAAGGAGAAAATGGATTGTTTGGGCTCCACTATGAGCCAATGTGCTAAGAACCATACACGGTTGGAAACCTTGGTTCGAAAGAAACAAGTTCCATCCTTTATGCATGCACACCCATCACGGCATACACATGCTTCACACGGACACCATCAACACAAGTATGCTCATGTGTACACATGTACACATTGTGGCCGAAAAGGCCATCTTGCTAAATTTTGCTATGATCGTTTACATGTTGAAAATTTAGTCAAGAAGTTTGTTTGGGTTAGAGAAGGTACTAACCCCCATGAACCCAAAAGAGTATGGGTACCAAAGACCACCACCCCTAAAGTTTTTAATGTAGGTGTGGGCTCTCACATGACGTGAGAGTGTTAGCACCTTGGAGTGGATGCGTTCCGTACTAAAAGGAAATCATATGGATGCATCACTTTCAAGGGAAGAGATGGTGGAGAGGACCACCAAGTTTTGGAGACAAGGAGAGTTGCCTTGAGGTTTTGGTAACGATTCCTAAACTCCCATGCTTTCATATTCATTTGTTTATGGCATGTTTTTGATGTCTATGGATTAGTATGTTCATTCCATGTTTATTAGATCCTTGACATACATGTATAGTATTTGAGACACACATGCTTATTTGAATCATACTTAGTGTTCTCACCTTTGTTTAAGCTATAATGTACATCATGAATCTAATACATGTGAATTCACATAATAATCATGTATTTGTTTTATCATGATGATTTTTATATTGTGTTTTAATGCTTCATGTTTTGAATATATGTTTAGATGTTAGTTTTCATTAAGACTAGTTATATATTTGTACATATGATGGGCTACAAACAAATCTATATATGTTTGGGATTGAATGCTTGTTTGTTCCCATTAGATGTGCTAGTATAGTCTAGTTTTGATGATTCATACATTTTAAACTTGTATTCCATTTTTGGTATTTGTTTTTTTTATGATTATGAGTTTTCATTTCATGTATATGTGTATTTTGTCAAACTTGAAGATATACATGTATACCCCTTGAGTCATTTGCCTTTCATGCAAATATCTATTATGAGCTCAAAGTGTGTTTAAGGATATGTATGTATACTTCTTGTGTTGACAAATCATACATATACCTTGAAAAGAATTGGTATCAAATTGTTTTAATGAAAAGCTAAATTTTCATGCTTTTCATGTTTTCATGATTGTCATGTTTATTGTGTCAATATTTAACTTCATGTATATGTCCATCTTATCCAAACTATTGACTATACATGAGTATCCTTTTTGAGCCACGTGCCTTAATGCATATATTTTGTGGACTCGTTATGTTTTGGATATGTATGTATACTATAGTTTGTATTAGACATACATATGCCTTGAAGATTAGATAGTTTTGATGATTTCGTGTTTTAAGGAATAATTGAGTCTTATTTATGCCTAATTGAACTTGAGTGTTTGATATGATGTGGATTCCATGTTTATGAAAAACAATTTTGTTTTATTCCTTGCTTGAAGGATTTCGTACTAGTTAACAAATTTTTCCATTTAACTAGTTGCGATATTCTTCAAATGGTAGAGATTTTCAAACAAAACTACATTTTCAAATCTATTTTGAAAACCCTACCTTCTAAAGGGAGGTTGGATGGGAGATCATGTTCATGTATGCCTTATATTGAAAATCATTTAAAACTTGAACCATGATTGGGTGGTAGATGATATGAGATATACACATGCTTTTGATTCAATTGGTATCATTGAACTCTTTCAATTGGTATCATCTTTAATCCTCTTGTATACTCATATTTGTATTGTATGTATGTATGATTTTAATTTCAATGGTATCAATTTCTATTGGTATCTAAATTTTCATACATATATGTTTTATTTGTGTTCAAAAAAAAAAAATCACAAATTTTAGTTTTACTCAAGCTCTAGCATGACCCAACACCTTGAGTTTCACTTTTGTTTCAATTGATTACTTTTAAATTGATATCAAGACTATGCATATTTTAGTTTGTATTTCATAAAGGGGGAGAAAATTTGATTTTGTATTTCAATTGGTATTTGTACTCCCACACTTTATGATTAAAAGTGTTATTTTAAACATATGATATCAACATCAAATTTGTTTATATGTTTTAAAATGAACAATTCTTACAATTGGTATCAATGTTTCTATGTAAAATCTTTTCAATTGGTAAAATATTTACAATTGGTATCATATTTAAGAAATTCAAAATTTGTTTTGGTTTCAAGATTCATGTTTAAGAATTCAAGACTTATGTTTAATTACAATTGGTATTTCCAAAATTTTGTTTAAAGAAAATATTCAAAGTTTTGATTTGTATTGCTTATATGCAAGGAGAGCTTAACATCTCTTCATATAGATTCATGTTGAGTGTATTGTGTATTGAAGAGCTTCACATCTCTTCTTTATGTGGTACACGTGTGTAGGGGGAGCTTCACATCTCCTCTTATTCATTACATAATGTGTGTTATGTGAATTAGGGCTTAACTTCCCTCCTTCATGTAATGCATATGTGTAGGGAAGCTAACTTAGCGTCTTCCTCTTCATGAATGTATATAGCATATAACACTTATTATCCTTGTTTATTTTCTTTTGGTATCAAGATGCTTCATTGACATATTTTCAATTGATATCATGTTTTTAAAGTCACCCCTTATTGACTTTGTTTTTGTTTTAGACAAAAAGGGGGAGCACATTGTTTTTTATTGTTTTGTTTGACATAAAGGGGAAGAAAGATTTTTACCCCTCGTTTTATTTATGGTTTTGATTACCCCTTTGTTGATGATTGACAAAAAGGGGGAGAAAGATTTATGAAGTTTTATATGCATGCTTATGTTTATGCATATATTATGTTTTAATCTCAAGAATATTAAGTTTAATTGATTTATAGAGTTTGCTTTGTAATTGGTATCTAGAGCTTATTTTGTTTTGAATATTCCATTTGATATCTAGAACCAATTATTGTTTATGCATATGCATGTTTCATGTTTAATATTCATTGCATATATTTATTGTTTATCCCTATGCATGAGTTAAGGGGAGCTTCCTTGAAGCTTATCTTTAATCCATGCATATATAACTCCATGAGTTTTGTCATCATCAAAAAGGGGGAGATTGTTGGCCCAATGGCCTTCCACTCTAGTTTTGATGATGATCAACTCATGTAGTTATGTTTACTAATATTCTTGTGTTTCTAAGTTTCAGATCATTAACAGGATATTAGTTGGTGATTAGCTTCAACAAGGAGTTTAGAAGCTTTCCATGTTGATTCCGGTGCCAAAGCTTAAAGATCATACCTTTGCACTTTGAGGATCACGCGTTTGGGATCGAGTCTACTTGAAGATGGAAGATCGACAAGAAGACTTAAGTATCCATAGTTTAGATAGAGTTTTAGATCCATATTTGTAAAGCTTAGTTTAGTTGATATGCTCAAGTGCACAAAACACACACGTTTTATGATTTGATATTTTGTTTTTATGAATAGTTGATCAAAACAAGTTTACATATGTTATATGTATAGTAGATGTTTTCTATTTATACATACATGCTTTAACTTGGTAAACAAACTTATTTTGACTATCCTATTCATGTTTTGGAAAAATCTAGTTTGAGAAAGAAAAATACAAGTGTTGATTCTTGATTTTTTGTTAAGAAACAAAAATAAATTTCATATGCTTGATATTTGAGTAGAAATGTTTATCACATGTTTAATATCAATGCAATATGTAAAACAAGTTTTATGGAAGTTTTGTAAAAGATAAAATATTTTTAAAACAAGTTTTTATCAGATTTTCTGTTCCAGGCTTCAACCAAGTCGACTTGGTCCCTGACTAGTCGACTAGGTCAGAAGTCGGTCGACCGGGCCGGTCGACCGACGTGCACAAACCTGTGCACGTTTCTGGCACAGTGGACGGTCGACCGTTCCGGTCGACCGAAGCAGTAAAGCTGCTCTCTGATTTTCTGGGTCGACCGGGCCGGTCGACCGCAGAAGAGAGCTTTGCTCTCTGTTTTGTTTCGGTCGACCGGGCCGGTCGACCGCTGTTGCCCAACGGTCATATTTCTGACCGTTGGCGGTCGACCGGGCCGGTCGACCGGCAGTCAGTCAGACTGCCAACTCAGCCTAACGGCTAGTTTTGTATAGGGGCTATATAAACCCCATCTCTTTGGGGATTTTGGCCAAGTTTTCTAAGAGAAAAATTTTCAGTTTTCTGAAGTGTTTAAAAGAGTTTTCAAAAGAGTTTTAAGTGCAAAAACTTCTCATCTTTATTGTTTTAGGGTTTTGGAAAATCAAAGAAAAATAGGTTTTTGGGATTTTTGCTTAGATCTTCAATTCTATCATATTGCAAGTATTTTCCCAAAGATTTTTCTTTGTTGCTTGTTTCCAAAAACACTTGTTTTCCACACTTGAGCTATCTTCTATCCTAAACTATTAGGATCTTTGTTTTGTGGAAAGAGAAAGAAAAAGAGAGTTTGTGGTTTTGGAACCACTTGTTGTAAACCCTCCTTCATTTGTTGTATCCCTCTTCGGTAGAGGTGATCGGAGTGGTATTGGTTGTGAGCCTCTTCGGTAGAGGTGGAGTTTGGTAGTGAGCCTCTTCGGTAGAGGTGTGTGGATTGGTTGTTGTATTGGCTACGGGCCTACCCTCGGTTGTGAGGAGGTTGTTGTTGAGAGAGGAGTTTGGTACTCCTAGTGTTGTAAGAAATCCTCTTTGGTAGAGGTTCCCTCGGTGGGAGTTGAGATAGTGGAAATCCTACACGGTGGTGTAGGCGGGGATGTAGAGCAAGGTGCTCGAACCTCGAAACAAATCTTGGTGTTTGCGTTTTGATCCATTGTCTCTCTAACTCTCTCTTATAATTGTGCAAAGCATCATACTCATCATCATATCATACTTGCTTGTGTTGAGCATTGATTCATTCATATCATATATTGCTTGTGTTGTGCCTTGCATTTCTTATTGTCATATCTATTATATGCTTGGCTTGATTGTGTGTATTTCATATTGCTTGGATTGCTTGTGTGTGTGCCTAACTTATACTCATCCAACAAGAGCTTCACATAGCACCTCAACCCATTTCAAGGGGAATCAAGGGGAGTTAGTCCAGAGCCTCGCAAGGGGAATTCGGCTACACTTGTTGTATTGTATTAGTTTGTACATAATTTGCATTAGCTTCCGCATTTAGCGCACTTAGTTTGCATTAAGTTTCTTAGATTAGCACTTACACCTATTCACCCCACCTCTAGGTGTTTTTTCAAGGGAGAGTTGGGTCATGATTTTTCTTTAAAGAAAATGAGAAGAAGTTTAGGATTTTTATAGGTTATTATGAATTTTAGAAATCAGAATTTCAGTTGGGTTCAAACTGCTTGATTGAGTAGTTGGGATTAAGATTAGGATTAGTTGAGATTTATGAAAAGATTTGATAAGATAAGATTTGAATTAGGATTAGGATTAAATTTTGGGTTATAGATAATTGGGTTAATGGGTTCAGGTTAATGGGTAAGGATCTCAATGGTAATGGATTATGGGCTAGGAAAAGGAAAGATATGAATAATAATAACAACAGTAATATTAAATACTAATAATCAGAAAGAGATAGTAATATTTATAATATAAAATAAATTATCAACATTAAAATTATTATTTAATAATACTTGATAAATACACTACCATTAATAATAATGATTAAAATAATACAATAACCATAAGAATAATAACAATATCAATATTAACAATAATAACAAGTATAATAATAATAATAATAGTAGCACAGTAAACAGAAAAATACTAGATAGTAATTAAAATGATAATATTTAATAATGTTAAATATACATATAAGACCAAAATACCATTTACTATTTTAAAATAATTTATACTATAAATCAAGTTAATAAATAATAATAAAATAACCAGTAAAATAAAATAAATACTTTAGAAAAATAAAAAAATACAGTATTATTAGATAAGGGATGCTACAAGCTAGGATCACTTTCACAATATAAGCAAAAAAGTCTACACCAAAAGATGTAATAGTTCTAATTCTTTTGCTCCTTCTAACTTCAGAATTAGTTACAAGAGTAGAACTAGAAGAAGAAATATTAGAGACAGAAGGAGCGAAAGAAGGATCAATAGAGATTCTAGATTTAAAAGGAAAGATGTTATCAAAATAAACATCTCTAACTTTAATGATGGTGTCGTTGAATAGTTTACTGATCTCAAAATTAACCACTAAGAATTAATTAACATTACTATCAAGTGTATATCCGACAAAGATAGCATCAATAGTCTTGACGCTAATTTTTTCCCTTCGATTTCGGTATTGAAATCTTAACCAGACAACCCCAAGCTTTAAAAAAGGATGTTAGGAGTTCTCCCTCTTCAATGTTCATAGGGAGTGAAGTCAGAGTCTCCTTACGGAACCCTATTGAGAATGAAACAGCCAAAAAGGAAAGCTTCTTCTTGAATATTATCGGGTGCACCTGAACTGAATAACAACAATTAACCATGTTCATCGGTGTTCTGTTCTTTCTTTCAACTGCACCATTAGACTAAGGTGTATAGGGAGCATTTACCTCATGAATAATATCATGCTCTTGGAAGAATATTGTCATGTTATTTAAGGTATACTCCCTCCATGATCAAACCTTAGAATCTTGTGTTCTGACGAAATTGATATACTCCGATACCAATTATTATGGGCGTAACCTGGGATACCATACTTACTATGATACCAATAGTTACGAGATACGGAAAGCCCTACCGATGATCTCAAGCACACCATAAGATCCATTACCTCAAGCACACAAGATGAATATTAAAAGATATAAGAAGAAGAACACACAATTTAACATGGTTCGACCCAAACTCGGCAACGTTCATGGGAGAGAACTTAAGAGAGCTTTATTAATAAACTTGATACAAAGATATCTATCCTTCCTCTTGATGACACAAGAGAATTATATTAACCTTCCCTTTGAATCTACACCTAGATTACAAGAGTATACTTTCTTTCTATGAACCTTCCCCTTGCTTCTCTCTTTCTTGGCATTTTAGGGCCTTCTTAGCTTTTTAGGGCCTTACATTGTTATTCATCACAACTTTCTGTTGCTCTTCTTCTCCTCTGCTCTGCTTTACAATGTTGGGTTATAATCTTTATTTATAGGATTTTTACAATATAACTCCTATTTGGATTATGAGATGATATTGGCCATTGGATGCTTGAAGAATCTTGATCAATCCTATTAGGAGTTGATCTTCTTGATCTAGAAGGATTCTAAACCTTTTAATCTTTAGAAATAAATCTTTACTGAATATGAATTGAATCTTATTCATACTCCTTCTAAAAGGAAACTCACAATTGCCTGAAAAGAAAACTGCTTCACCTTGATTTGCTTTTTCTACTTCAAGCCATCGTCTTCTTCAACTCAATTGGATTTTCTTGGACCGTCATCTCCATTTGAAAAATAAGGCAAAATCCTAACATCTTGATCTTTCTATCAAGTTAGTTTTCAGCTTCAGTTTTATACACCTTGAACCAATCGAGAATTTCATCTTTGGATTTGGGAAGATAAGTGTAACAGAGTTTAGAGTAGTCATCAATGAATGTCACAAAATATCTTCTACCATCTCAAGTGAGAACTATATTCAAGTCACACACATCACTATGAACAAGTTTGAGGGGTTCAAAATTTGTTGTGATAGAATGAAAATATGTCCGGATATATTTGCCTTGGACACAGACTTCACATTTAGAAGATGAGTCAAAAGAAGACTTTGGAATGAGATTCAAGTTAATCATTTTCTTGATGGAATTGAAGCTGATATATCTTAATCTTGCATGTCAGATATCACAAGACTCAATGTTCAAAGTAATAAGAATAGAAATTTTATTATCAGAAGAATTAATTACATTGATTCGGAAAAGGCCATCACAAATAAAACCTTTTTCAATGAAAATATTTGACTTGGAATTTACAAATTTATTAGATTTCTTGACAATCCTATAGCAAGCTCTATGAAGAGAAGATCCGCTTATCAGATTTCTTTGAAGTGTGGATACATGCAAGACGCCTTGAAGAGTCAGAGTTTTCCTGGAGATCATCTTCAGATCAATGCGTCCAATTTTTTATTTCTCTGGTGGTGTCATCTGTCAGGCTCACACTTCCTCGATATTGTTTTTGATAGGATTTAAACCAGGAGCAACCTGTACAGATATGTATATTAGCTCCTAAGTCTAATCACCAATCCGAGAAGAAAGTGGTTGAGTTGACAATAAGAATTATAACGCTCCGATCCCGCGGATACAGAAACGCTACGGTGACATACATAGGTATGACGAAAATACTCTCACGTACGTACACTAAGTCTCAGTACAGGGAATAAACATAATATACACAATAATTTCAGCATTAAATAAGTATAAGAATACCTGCCAAAGAGTTAGTGATCATAATAGATATGAAAACAGTAATGAATTTAGAAATACAGACAAAACAATAAAACAATACCTATGAATAAAAAATGCGACGGGCCTCCTAATAATATCTTAGAAAAACACCAAGTATTATGATATCCCGGATCTTCAACTTGTACATGCAAACCCAGGGTCGTCAAAAAGTGACCTGCTGAGTGGTAAAATGAAAGAAGCAGTAATATATAATATAATAGTAATACAATTACGATACTATATAATACATGTTTAAATACCAGTGATACAATTTAATTATATGAACAATCGAGATATATGCATAAATATAAACAAGTGTTATATTAACACTATAATATTATAAATGCTTAGCATGTTGCAACAGTATTAGTTCTAAAATATTATCCAACTATATAATATTAATATCAATTAATATTATCAGGAAGACTCTCATATATCACCAAATGTTATATTGTAGCACCCTATTCTCGGGATAAGTACCCAATTTTTGACCGTATTGTTTCAATTTCCTTCCAGTAATTATTTTTAAGTTGTGATTTCTCATATTTTTGGTATCGGGTCTGGATTCTCAGACCTAGAGTCAGCCCAGAATCGGACCGGGAACCTGATACCAGCCTGCAGCCCGATTTGACCTTTCTGATAGTCTAATTTGACCGATTTTCATTTCAGATAATGTTTTTAAATATTTTAGATTTTTCATGATTTTCTGAAATTTTTCAGAATTTTTCTGCAAAATCTCCAAAACCGATGTCGGTCGGCATCGCTGACTGATTTCCAGATTTTTTTTAGTTTTCAAATAGGATTGAATTTTCAAAAACAGCTTTCACGTTACTTCTTAGAATTTCATTTTCTATATAAATACATTTTTTGGAATTTTTCTAAATTTATCAAAATTTGACCGATCCTAGTGTCGGCCGATACCGCCAGAAGATTCCAGGATTTTTAATTTGAAAACTATATTGAATTTCTCAAATCTGATTCACCAGGCATCTTAAATAATATTTTATATTTTTGAGAATTTTTCGGAATGTTTCTAAAATGGTCGAATTTTCGCCTTATTAAAATAATAATATTTTTACCAACGATTTCTTTTCTTGTTTTTTCCTTCTCTACTCCCCTACTATATACTCTTAGATATTCTAATAAATTAATTAATTAACAATAAAAAATTTTATATTATTTTCTTTTTCTTTTTCTTATTTTTTCCTTTTCTTTAATTTTCTTTCCTTTTCTTTCTTTTCTTTTCCTTCCCTTTGACTTTGCCCACCCCCCTGCTCCAGCCGCCTGCTCCCCTGCACAGCCGCCTGCAGCAGCCATGCTACAGCAGCCTCTACCCCCTCATTTTTTTCATCATTCAAACCTTTCTCCTTCTATTTAACCTTCATTTCTTTTTTCCTTTTCATTTCATAATTCAAAAACTCACATCTCCTTCAACAAAACAAACCCAACTCCTTCATCTTCACCCCCCTCCCTCCACCATCACCACCGCCACCGCACCCCCTATAGGCCGCCGGTCATCCACTCCCCCACACCCCCTCTCTACTCCACCACCTCCTTCAACCTCCATAAACTATCTACCACCTCCAATTTCATTATAACCCATCACCACCACCACCTTTCCTCCTCCAAAATTCACCACCACCTTCATCAAATTCACCACTCTAACCACCCCATCATCACCTCCTCCTCCTCCTTAACTCCACAACACAACCAATTACCACCACAACCAGCATAACCACCACCACCACCAACTACCACCACCATCAACAACTCCACCACCAACAACAACCACAAAACAAAACCACCCCTCCTCTCCTCCCCGGGGGCGCGCGCGCAGCCCTCCCCGGCGGCGCCACCGCTAGGCCGCGGCGGCGGCGGCCGACGGCCACCCTTCCTCCCCTCCATTTTCCTTTCTTTCTTCCTTCCTTCCTTCTTTCCTTCTTTAATTCTTTCTTTCTTTCTTTTCATTTCTTTTCTCTTTCCTTTCCCTGAATAAACCCTTTTTTTTCACATTCCTAAAATACCCTCCACCTCATTCCCAAATTACTTCCCTATAATTACAATCACACCCCTCCCCTTTTAGTTCCTATTTTCTCTTTTAAAAATACCCTATATTCTCTCTCCTTCTTTCTCTCCTTCCTATAACTTTCTCTTTCCTCTCTCTCCTCTCTCATTCGCTCTCTAATATTTATATATATTTTTAAATTTATATATTTTAATATATATTTATGGGTTAGTGGCTTGCTAGCACGGGTTCGCGGATTTCTCGGATATTAACCGGTATTTTATCCCAGTTTCAGGTGAGTACATTTCTTTGGCATTTCTTACTTTATTACCATTGTTTCATATTTAAAAATTATTATCTTACTTTTAATATGTGATGTCTCTTTATGCAAGTTAGTATAGGTTATATAAATGATTATCTTACTTTATAAATAGCTGCTGGCCATTATTATACTTTGTCGAACCGGTAATATACCGGTTATGCCTAAATCTGCTCCCGCTTCACTCGGCTTCGCATAGCTAATAAAAAGATGAATTTATTATCGTTAGAAATAATATTGTAAAGAGTTTGATATGTTTATACCGTTCTCCTGTACCATCTTACGTGATCGGTTGATACTTAGTATTAGATGTTGCAACTCTCACCGATATATTAGTTACCTAACCCTGATATGTATATACCGATACTTATCATGCTATACTTATTATTTGATATCTGATACCGGTACTTACCATGCTATGCTTATTACTTGATATCTGATACCGGAACTTGCCATGCTATACTTATTATTTGATATCTGATACTGGTACTTACCATGCTATACTTATTACTTGATATCTGAGACCGGTACTTGCCATGCTATAATTATCGCCTAATATCTGACACCTGATATTGTGGCACCTGTATTATACTGTATATTCATGACTATTACTTTTACGGGGACTTGACATGATTATTTTACTGTTACCAGATATTTGGTACTGCTGAACTCTTGTACTCCTGAACTCCTATACTCCTGAACTCCTGTATTCTTGAGCCCCAGAAAAATGGTGACTCTTGATATTATACCCCTGATATTATACTCCTGTTAATTCCCGTAGTTGGATAATCATGGTTATACTGTAAACACTTGTGGATATTATCTTTGAGCAATTCATATATGTGTAATAAAAATACTCAACTTACACTGGGGTGGGGGAAACTGATGGAAACCGATATGATGTCATATTTATAATGGTGATATTTCTGAAGTGTCGTGTGGGGCGCGTAATGATAAGTCCCCAGAAGCAGTAGCCTGAATATGAAGTGTCGTGTGGGGCACGTAATGATAAGTCCCCAGAAGGAGTAACATGTACTCCTGAGCTAGTCCCGGGCAGAGACGGGACCCACTATAAATATGAGCCATCAGATTTATCAGTTTTCAAATAATAACTCGTCTTATTCATAAGTGGATGTATGTGTGCCGGTAGCACATATAAAAGTATATGAATCGGATGAATAACATAAAACAACCAGATAGTAATAAGGTTAGGAACGTGTGATATTTGGTCTCTCATTTGTTCGGGTCCTGGTACTCACATATCAGACCCGGGTAAGTTCTACAGAGTGCGAACTCTAGTATGGACTATCGCTGATGTGAGGCGCTGATAGGAGGCGATTGAAATATCAAACTGTACTGATTATTATTATTGGATAACTTAAAATACAACGCACCTTTACATTCTCCAGTTACAATGTTATGCCCTAAGTTGATACCTTTACTTTATGACATATGATGATTACTCTAGATACACTATAGTTCTGTTACTCTTAGGGCAACTCAAGTTGTATAAACTCAGACGATGGCGACATGAGATATGTGGTATATAGATGAGGGTTTTCTTATTTAGATTATCCTCTTGACGTATCAGTCTCGTGAACCCATAATCTGAGTTATACAACTAGTTTTGTCCATACTTGTATTTATCGCATATTTAGCTTATTTACCGCATGTTTATATGTACTTATGCTCTTCATACTGCATTCCATGCATGTTTGCAGTTTCAGATTCATCGATATATATGATTACTGTCGTTCCTTTAATTTCCTTTATGTCATTTGTTATTAATTGTACCTGAATACTTAGACCATATTACTTGATCATATACACGTGTACCTATTATGCACGCTATTTGGCTTTATATATGTTCTCGCAGGGTTGCGTCTGACAATCCTGGATTCTCATGTGCAGATTCTAGTGCCCGGACCATAGTGGCTTGGCTGTAGCCGATCAGAGTGTGCAGCGGATCCTCCCGTGGTGGTCAAAGTGCAGCAGAAGCTTGGACACCGCCGCAGCTCTTCCTTCCAGCTCTTCTCCTGATTGGCTTTCGAGGTCCCTCTTGCTGTTCGTGAGCATCTCTCAGCTTTGTATATCTCTTCATGTATTGTACTTTTGTATTTTTCTGGTGATGTAATATTGCTATAATATTTTATCACTCTCTGTGATAACCATGTACTTGTACTTTTCTATTAGAATGTATATGACCACTGTTCTTCCGCCTCTGATTCTTGCTTGTATTGAAGCTTAGCGTATATACGTAAGAGTATCTCTGACCTGCGTATATACGTCGCAGTGGCGTCTCCGTACTCGCGGGATCGGGGCGTCGCATATATTATTATGTTATACCAATAAAATCAATTTATTTAAGTAGCATATATCAAGTTTTATTAGTTTTATATTTATTATTTAAACAAATAATAACAGTAATATGATCGTATCGATAGTGAATATAAACAGAAATAATCATGCTTTAGGGTCGTTAGTGTATAAGAAAAGTATGTGTATAAAGAATACATGAAATACCGAGTATAATAACTTGCTGGTAAACAAGAAACATGAAGTTTAACACAGTATAAATATGATGACATGCTATAGTATTTGTAATATACAAAAACAATGTCTCTAATAAAATGTATGAAGTACAACTATACATGTATAATAACGAGATAATAAATAAGATAATCATGATGTTTAATATAATATACACAGACAAGTTATCATGCAAATATCACGCAAGTGGTAAGTAATAAATAATAATTATACAATAATAACAATCAGTATCACCTGATATTTTAATCAATCTCTTGTGTACCACACCACTAGCAGTTTATACTGAAGCCCTCAAGTCGAATCCATCTGAACATGGCATACGGGTACTATTATCTGAACGAAAGAGTAATCAATATCAAGCATTCCTATAATTATCATTGTTTATTATTTAATTATGTTAACTGAAAACTCAATGGTTAAGTATCTCTAATAGGGTGGGTGTACCATGTGCATACCCGGAATCACGACCTTAAATAGAACCCTGACTGCTGCGACCAGGGCCAACCAACTAAGGCGAAACAAGTAACGGGAAATGGGAAGGTAGCCAACACTATTATGTCCACTGCAATAGGACTAATATGGATTCATAACATTCACCCGATAAGATCTAATCAATCGTTGTAACGCTCTGATCTCCCGGATATAGGGACACTACGATGACGTACATACGCGGGACAGAAATACCCTCATGTACGTATACTAAGCCTCAGAATCAGGAATAACCACCATATATACAATATCTCCAGCATTAAATAAGTAAAAGAATACCTGCAAAAAGAGTTAGTGATCATGATATATATGAAAAACAGGAATAAATAAGGCAATAAAAATAGAATAAAGATACCTATGAATAGTATAGGTGACAAGTCTCCTATGTATATCCAGTGAGATATCTAGTACTACAATATCTCGGATCTCCAAGCTGGGCACGCAAACCCAGCGTTGTCAGAAAGCGACCTAGTGAGTGGTAAAATGAAGGAAGCAGAATATATACTATAATAGTAGTATAATCACAATATTATATAATATTTATTTAATTACCAGTGATACAATATACATATGCTAACAATCAGTATATAAATATATAAAGAATTGTTTTAGCACTGTAACATGAATATCTATTAATATTATTAGAAAGAGTCTGGAATATATATATCACCTAACTATTTAACATTGTGTTATCAGAATCAATTTGAATTATATCATTTTTATGTTATTATCAATATACGTGATATGATACAGTCTTAAGTGTTCCTAATTACATCAGTGTGTATAAGTAACATGTAGTATGTTTAATTACTTTATATTTCTTATTTAATCTAAGAATAACAGTAGCATAATGGTATCATGATGATATGAACATACAGATATGAAGAATGCAGAATAACTATACAATTGTGTTGTGATTATACAGTAACATTGTCTGTAAGGTATACATGAAACAGAATGCATGGAATGCAGAGTATACGTGTACGTGAATAGTGTGTCACCACATGAAGTGTAACAAGATCAGGAAGTATAGTAAGGTATACGGGTGGTATGATAATGGATAAACTATTAGAAATGATAACAAGTACAACTGTACAGTAACATATATGTCTCAGGTAAGTCATGTTATTTATACAATAATAACAATTAGTACCGCCTTACATTTTAATTAATCTCTTCCAGTGTCCCATACCACTGACAGTTCATACTAAAACCTGCACTCCAGACGAACTCATCCGAATATGGCATACGGGTATCATGGTCCGAACGAGCGAGTAACCAAATAGCAAGCATTCTCGACGTCACTATTGTCTATAGTATTTTATTATGTTAATTGAAAACTCAATGGTCAAGGAGTTCTGATCAGGTGGGTGTATCCCATACATACCAAGGATCACGACCTTAAACAAGTCTCTGGTTGCTGAAGCCAGGCCCGGCCTACTAAGGCGAAATAAGTAACAGGAAATGAAAAGGTAGCCAACACTACCATGTCCCCTGCAGTGGGACTAATAATGGATCCAAACATCCTCTCTACAAGATCTAGTCAACCGTCAAGTCTCCTCCATCCCTATGTTAAATTCATTATATTAAAACTATACAGTATATCAGGAGTAAGTACAGTATATGGTACATGTAACACAATAACATGACATGAGCTCTGTTGATAGCATGAAACAAGATGAACGAAAGACAAAGGATGTGGGATCTAGTGGTGGCCCCCACGGCTTAAAACCACGTGGCACTTAGTTCCACATATCATATAACAACAGCTCGTATGTCCAGTAATGAGAATATCAAAATAAGTTACGAGAAGCAATCATGTAATGAGAATACATGAATATACATGTAACAATAATCCATGTAATAAGAACGGTGATCCACACGACAAGAATATAGAAATAATTAATGCATGTATACCAGTGAATATATGTAACAATGATGTACGAACATGATATAACTGTATACATAGCACCCATATAACGATGATGCAAATATATGAAATGACGTTATCTAGTGATATAATGTATCCATGTATCAGTAGAACATGAATAAGAAATAATAGTGTTATGTGTAACAGTATCTGTCTAACGGTGATATATGTACATGAGAAAGAAACGAGAAGGAAGACAAAGGGGGGAGAGAGCAGCAGCGACCAGGGCATGGCCTTGCCGCCCTGGCCGACGGTGGCGGAGGCCGCTGTCGAGGCGGTGTTGCGGCGGCCCGGCCAGGCGGAGGCCTGGACCGACCGATGGCAACGGGAGGAAGAGAAAAGTGAGAGAGAGAGAGAGAGAGAGAAAAAAAAGAAGAGAAGAAGAGGAGCTGGATGCCTGGTTTGCCAAGCCGGTGGCGGCAAGGTCGCACGGTGGCGTCGGTGGCCGCTGTGGCTCCGCCAGACCAGCGATTGAGAGGGAGAACAAGGAAAAAGAAAGGAAAAGAGAGAAAGAGAAGGAGAAAAAGAGAAAAAGAAAAAGAGAGAAAATAGGGGAGAGAGTTGCGTTGGTTGGAGGCCGCCAGGTCTGACCGGCGGCATGGGCGCAGTAGTCTGCCGAAGGGGTTGTCGGCCATAGAGAGAGAAACGAGAGGGAAAGAGAAGGAAGGTAAGAAAGAAAGAGAAAAAAAGGGTGCTAGAGAGAGGGAGAGTGGGAAATAAGGAGAGAGAAGGGGGAGATTTTTATAGGGAGAGAGAATAGAACAGGAGAGAGAAATGGTAGTTGTGCCAGTCGGTGTTGTGGCTGGCTTACAAGGGAAGGAAAAGATAAAAATTGAGGAAGAAGAAAATACGAAAAAAAGAACTATTAAATATTATTTAATTAATATTTTATTTGGGTCAAAATTTGACTTGTTCCAAATGGTTCCCAAAAATTCTGCAAAATAGAAAATATTATCTGGATAAATAATGTGAAATCGAGTTTAAAAAATTCAATCTGAATTGCGAATTAAAAATCTCGAATCGATCAGTGATACTAGTCGACACTAGAATGACCAGATTCTTGATTAATTCAGAAAAATTCCCAAAACAGTAAAGTAGAAAACATGATTTTAAAGAATAATTTAAAAGCATATTAGAGAAATTCAACTTTGTTTGAGAATTAAAAATCTTAGAGCTGATTATCGGTATCGATCGACACCAAATTCGGAGATTTTCTAAAATAATTTAGAAAAATTCTAGAATATCTTGAAAAATCTAAAATATTAGAAAATGTATTTGGTGCTGAAAGTATTTCAATCTGGTTACCAGGAAGGTCAAATAAAATTTATACGCCGTATCGAGTACTGATACTGTGACGCGTACATGTAGAGCCGGGGGTTACAAGAACAGGAGAGCCTAGCCTAAAGGACTTGGAGTTAAATTCCACCATGTTAACCTTATACCCACCATTTTCTCTATTTCCTCTTGATTGAGTTTTGACTGTTTCCTTCTTTTGGTTAAAACATTGAGGCGCCTAGTGATTGGTTCTCCCGCAGATGTAGCAAAATCTTCCATCACTCTTCTGGCCAGAGGTTTTGAGTTTGAAGGAGAAATATTGAGAAGGTTTAAAAAATCAAGAGATTGCATGAGGAGAAGAATGAATGTTATTATGTTTCTTTAACTTCTTGCCCTTGAGATTCATGAATTTGTATTTAGGCTTATCCTCCATCAGTTTCACTTTAATTTTCATTTCTGACTTCATTTTGGAGTTTTCCTATGCTGGTCTTCTATGCGAATCACTTTTAGGGCTTGAATAAGGGTTAGGTCACCTTGCTGTGATTGAGATCTCCAACGAAGTCTGACCAGAAAAAATAGAGTTTATCAATGAGACAAGACACCTTATAATCGTCAGATAATTGATTTTCTTTCGTTTGATGGTGTCATGTAATCTTGAAATTCATGAAATTGATTATTGATTGGTTTACTATCAGTCATCATAAATTTATTGAAAGAGGCAGAGAATCTTTCGATTCTAGTTTCATCGATGTAATAATTTTCTTCGAGAGTTGTCCATAGTTTTTTGACACTCTTATATTCATCATAAATGCCATAAAGATTATCAGAGAGTGCACTAAGAATATTATGAAGACAATGATAGTCAATTTTCTCAGATTTCAAATAGATGTAGAAGAAAAGAGTTGTAGGAAAAGTTTCTACAAGAGACGTTCCAACAGGTGATGGTTTAGACAAAGTACAAAAATTGAGTCATCTATGGTTGAAGTGAGACATAAAATGATCATCCAGTACGTCATCTGATTTGCTCACCTCTTAAAGCATGTGCTATAGAATTTTTCAAGTTTGACACCCTCGGAATGATCTGGTTGTCCATAGTGACGAATAAGCTAGCTGGTTCTGTATTTCAAATTATTTGAAATGTCAGAATTTAGTTTAATATTGATAGCTTTTAAATTAATGTTTGTAGAATAAAATAGTGTAAAATTCTTGTTTAATTATGTAACAAATGACCCTAAAAATATATAATTTGTATCAAGTAATACGTAATTGTAGAAATTGATCAGTTTATTTTGCTCCTTAAGGTTATAGGATTTGTCAAGACCCCAATTTATCAGTCCAATTGGCTAAGTCGGCGTAACTCATGTAGGAGATTTTTCGCATTTGGCGTTCCTTAATTATAGAGCCACACAAAGTACTATTCCTTAATTAAACACCAACTGCACGAAATTTTCGAAAAAGATTTACTTTTCTAATTTTCTAATTCAAATTATATCAATAATAATTTCTAAAAGGTAATACAAATTTGTAAAACTAATTTAGCAAATTAATTTACTTCTAAATTTCTAATCAATAAGTCCAATTAAACTTTAGAAAAAACTAGCAAGAAATAATATAAAAATTGACTTGCAAGATTCAAGACAAATAATCCTAATAATAAATGGTAAGAATTAGACAATTCTATTTAGCCAAATTTGTTGCAAGAAGCAGTTAATTAACTAATACATATATGTATAATCTGCAATAAGAATTTATAATTATTTTTTTCAGTAAGACTAGATCTAAAATAACATAAATTATCTTGTAAATGATTTCTTTTTTGCAACAAAAGTTATTAAATAAGATCTTGTAATTAAATTAAATTTTTGTAACTAAAGGATAATGTTTAAAAAATATTGCAATCACATAAGAGCTTGTAAATAAGTTTATAAGGATAAGATTATGTAAAAGATTTTATAAGATCTTGTATTCCAAGATTTGGTCATGTAAGAATTAAAACAAATGAATTTTAATTTGCAAGAACTTGTAAGAGATAAATTTGTTAGGATGCAAATTTTTTTATTTTAAGATTTAGCGAAATTACTATTGACAAGAATATAATAATTATTTTTTATTTGTAAATATAATTCTCTAATTGCATATAATTCTAGTATATGAAACAGATAAGTAATTATATTGCACGAAACAAGTATTGCTTTAAAAGATTTAATTAAATTGTATGAAATAATTTCTTAAATTTAATTGCAAAAAATTATCAAGAAATAATATTCTTTCTTCTAATTGTATGCTACATAACAATATTTCTAAAATTAAAGCAAGCAACACATTAAATCTTAAACATGTAGCTAAAGTAAAAGAAATAAAAAAAAAAAACAAATTTGCTGGCCTAGGTGACGTGGTCGTGCAGAAGCACTGCCCTAGAAGCAAAAGATGGTTGGTTCCTCGTCCGGATCTTGAAGTAACATTCTCTCCTAGCGGTAAACACTCCCAGTTAACTACCAATACCCAGTTCAGGATAGTGAACTAGGCCTCTGCACAGATGAAGATTTGTTACCCGAAATGAAAAAGGAGAGCTTCGAGAATCACTAAAACTGTAATCACAAGTTCAGAATTTTGATAGAATTTAATGTAAGAAATATGAGGGAGGAGGAGACACTGTAATAGATATGGTTGTTTCATGTACTAAGGATGAACGAGATAACTCTATATTTATAACAGCTCGAGCATCGTCAGTTATAACAACCCCCACAGATCAGGATCACATGTTCAGATATGTTGTACAGCTTTTGTACAGTTGCAGCAATCTCGCACGATCTTAGATCTAATTTGCTCCGGTCAAACAAATAGAAAATCTAAACAATCTCAACAGAATTTTAAAACAAAATTTAAATAAAATATTAATGTAGGCTATCAAAAAATTACTGAAGACAAAGTCTCAGATGCGAACCTCCCAGACGCGGAGATCGCGTTCCAGCCTCAGATGCGGACCTCGCGTCCTTTGTCAGCCGTGGAGGTCGCCAGACGCAAACCCCACGTCCTTTCTCAGACGCGGAGATCGCCCGACGAGACCTCGCGTCCTTTCTCAGACGCGGAGGTCGCCAGATGCGGACCTTGCGTCCTTTGTCAGACATGGACCTCGCGTTTCAACTCAAACGCGAGCCTAAGCAGCTCTGCGTTCCAACACAGACGCGAGCCTGTGAGCTCCGCGTCTCAACATCAGAATAAGGTCCGCGTCCAACGTGAGACCCACATTTATGTTGTAACTGACAGCCACGAATTTGAACAGTTACACCCCCATTTTCTCTCCACATAATGGGGAATAACTTCCCATTATGGAGAGATTTAAGGAATTACACCCCTCCCATTATGGAGAGATTTAATGGGTTGGTTACACCCCAATTCCTCTATGAATAGCTTGGAATAGCTAGAAAAGGGGGGGAAGAGAGGAGATCTCTCTAAGAGGCTGGAAGGGGACCTGGAAAAGGGGAGACTCTGGAAGGGGACCTCTAAAAGAGAGCTGAAGAGGAGAGTCCTAGTGGAGGAATCCAAGAAACCATAGGCAGAGGGGAGGGCTACCTTAGCAGAGTTCGGGCTCGAAGCTCTTCTAGCATGGAAAGAGTTCAACTCTTTTTGTTAACTTGTTGAGTTCAAGTTCTTTAAATCTCTTTGAGATTCCATTACTAATATGAGCTATGCTACTCCATCAGTAGATCCAAAAAGAGGATCCACAAGAGAAACTTGGCGTTCGGCCGGTCAACAGGGAACAAGACTCACTCTTCACCGCTACACGAAGAACCCAGTTTTAAATAAAGAGGAGAATCAATCAAGAGATTTCCTCTCTTTTGTAATCGAATTGTATCCGTTGTAATCTTCTATTCAATTAAAAGAAAATGCAATTGTGATTTTCCGACGCGTATAAGAGATGGCGACTCCGCTGGAGATACTTTGTCGTTCTCAACCAATAAGAAAGTAGTAGTGCAAGCTGACGTCGGATGCTTGGATCCACAGTCGAATCGCTTATGATTGAATTCGACCAAGAGAAGTTGAACTCCCCCAAAACTTCGGGAGTCTCCCGTGGAGACAACGTGGTCAGCCTCAACGTCTTTTCAGCGACCCGTGCCATAACCCACGGTCAAGATGGCAATGGAGACCGATCTCCCGCCATCCTTCTATCAAGGCACTGCTAGTTCGAACACTGGGGTTCCCAATAACCTCTGCGACTCAATCGGAATTCTGAGAGACGGCAAAGGCGTCGCGCTCGTCGTCAACAGACAGAAGTAGCTGCAACAGCACATGTGGCCCGCGTTAATGACTCCCACGAGACCCACGAGGCCAATGAAGATGAAGGTTCTGTTGACACTTAAAAAAGACAAGATTCTCATTGGTCCGAACGATGTCTAAACTTGTTGACATTTACAAAAGACAAGGGACAGACGAGCTGAAGACCAGTTTTTCACCCAACTCCAAGGGACGAGGAAGCGGTTTGGACTCCACTGATCCAGCAAGCAGAACAGTGAACCCGGATTGTTTCTAAACAGACCTCAGCAGGTCTAAAATGCTAGCGTTTAGCATTACTTTAGCCCAAGGAGATAGCCTCGATTGAGAGGCTAGCATCATCCAACTTCGCCAAGAAGCTAACTGACAGCTTCGCCGAAAAGCCTCTTTTCGGACTTCGCCAGGAATTGCCTCTAGCTCCGCTATGAGCTTCAAAGCGGGCAGCTCCGCCATCAGCCTGCTATGGTCAACCTTTGACCAATCAAATCTCCTGATAAGATCGGATCTAAGCTAATCAAATCCAATCAGGATTCAAATATGGCAGGTGATTGCCACAATCTCTTGACTCTCTTGAAACGAGTAAGTGGATCAAGGAGAATCAATCAATGATATGGAAAGCATCATAACACATCGGAAAGATCAACCGACTTGCCATTTTCTAGCTCCGCGGAAGCTATCCTAGCCTCGCAGCAAGGCTACTTTCCAGATTCAAACAGATTCGGTTCAATCTGTTTTCATATCTTCAAGGGGACGATTATACCCTTGCTCTCCCTATAAATAGCCCGTCAGGGCACAAGGGAGAGGGATCGGATCGCATCGCATCGGATCGAGGAGGATCATCAATTGATCATCGGCGAGATTGGCGTCTTCTCAAAGATCAGACTTCTTCATCAACGCACCGTGCAATCTCTAATTCAGAGACCTCTCAAGAGAAATACTTCTCTTCTCAGGGTGGCGATACCCTAACAACCTCTTTTCCTCAAGGAATCTCCGGAACCAGGCGAGAAGGAATTCCTCACAGAAGTGGTTTTGAGAAGTAGCCAGAGGGTTCTACCAATCCTCTATTCTCTGATTCCCGGAACCAGGCGAGAAGGGAATCTCATCGCTCGCATCGTCAAAGGGACAAAGTGGTCGCGCGCTGACCAGACTCCTATCGGCACACTTCTCCAGAATCTCTGAGGAGATCTACTTGTAATCTTTTTAAGAATACTTGTAATTTAGCTCCTCAAACTTTTTATTTGTAAGTTTTCCCCCTTTGCAAACACAATGGAAAACAAGATGGCGACTCCGCTGGGGATGTATTCTTCTCTGCTGAGAATCAAGTGTCGCAATGCGACGAACAGACCTTCGGGTCTATCTCTGAATTCAGAAAAGCCGTGCAGCCAGATCTTCTCTGGCTAAATCTTCAAGCAAAGTCTCTGCGGAGACGGAAAAGGTTCTCTGCAAACCTGCCACAGTTCTCTGGCGCAACAAGGAAACATGCCCGCGGCCCAGATCCTGCACTTTTGAGAACCTTGTTATCCAGATCGATCAAGGAAGATTTAAAGAAGTCCTCTCTGGGGGTGGCCTGATGCTTCGAGCACGGAAACATCGGAAGGTCTTCATGACCAAGGTTTCAAATCAGAAACCAGAGGCAGAATTTTGCCAACACCCCGCAGCCCCGCTTGTGGCTATTCAGGTTCCTTGCGAACCTATGCATCCTCTGTCAAAACGGATATGGAGGCCTAAACAGAGGTCCTCTGCTGAAACTTCAGGCGTAGCCACGCCAAGTCCGCGCCTCTCTTATGAAGGAAAAGGCAAGATGCCCGCCTGCGCCAACAATGCTGCCAACCATAAAGTCAAGACGGCAATCATACCGTCGCCTAGAGCAGCAATGCCTACTGCTAGCCTTGTCCTCACAAGCAAGGCTATTGTACCTCGGCGTACTCATCGGGTTTACAGCCGCGAGGCTAAAACCAGAGCACCATACGGTGCTAATCCTTTCCGCAGGAATAAGGGGAACGATGCGTTGTCCCATGTACCAGATTGTTCAGGCCCCTACAGGGCCGACCTGCGAGAATCCTTGGCGGACAAGCGGAGATTGAAGCATTTCCAGGCTACTTCCTCCTGTCTTCGACGATGTGAATGCCAGTTGGTGATGGTCCATTCTATGCAGTGTCGGTTACGACCGACCCTCGCCACTGCTCCATACCGGCGATCAGTCTTTGATCGACTGTCTGCGCGCGTCCCGATGAGGCATCCCAAAAGGAGCGGGCCACCGGATCCAGCCTCTGCATCCGTCAACATGACCGGAAGGGGGCGAGAGCTGCGCGGGAGAAGTCAAGCCTCTGACGACACCCCTTTCGGCTCCCCAGATCCAGATTATAGCCCGGGCTTAGGTGAAGTCTTGGTGCGCGAAGAAAGTGTTTTCCGAAGCACCAGATCCAGGGTGGCGATACCCTATAATTATGAGCAGCCTTCCTCCTCGACGATCCCAACCGTGCCACAACTCAGGCGGTCACCCCAATCATCCGATGTAGAAGATGAAGACAGCGGGTATGCCTCTTCAGCAACAGTCAGTTCGGTGCGAACGGACAAAGCATCGGTCAATATGGCCGAGAACGCCAATGACGACCTTCGTCGGCGTTTGGAAGCTCAGGAGCAGACCTCTAGAACTCAGCAAGAGGCCCTGGACAATATTCAACAGATGCTCGCTCAGCTCCTCAGCAACCGGAATGATGACACCGGGAGCAATCCTGACGAGGAGGGACACCTCAGCAATGATCCGCCCAAGACGGAGAGAACTAAGGGAGGCTCTTCCCTGGATGCCGAAGTCCTTAAAGGCCTTCAAGCTCAAATTTCATCCCTGGCTCAGAAGGATGAATTGAAGAAAGTGGGGGTAGTCCGTCCTTACCCACTGGAATGGGATTCGGTGCCATATCCGCCAAAGTTCAAACCACCGACGTTGCATACGTATGATGGTAAGAGCTCGCCCAATCAACACATCTACTATTTCCGGTCCCAGACCGGTAATGTTCTAAACAACGACGCCATCATGGCTAGGTTGTTTATCGGCACCTTGAAAGGGGTGGCATTCGACTGGTTCCGAAGCCTTCCTCAGGACTCTATCAATTCCTGGATCGACCTGGAAACTCGGTTCCTCTCTCGCTTCTATGAGGATGATACCGAAGTGACCATGGACAAGCTCCTTTCCACTGTGCAGAGGAAAGGCGAATCTGTCCGTGAATACATTGAGCAGTTCAGAAATCTATCTCTGATGTGCCCAGCAGGGATGCCTTTACCCATGCTCTTACAGACATGCAGACACAACTTCTTGGATCAAGTAGAAGTTCGCATGGGGGCTGTCAAAGCCCATACTTGGAAAGAATTGGTCGAACAAGCTGAGATAGCCGAGAAGTCGGCTAAGAAGTTCGAGCCATCCGCCCCTAGGAGCAAATGGGGCGCGAACAACAAAGGGCGCAGCGATCTCCCGCAGTCTTCCCAAGCTAAAGGAAGGAAATTATGTCCGTCGAGCTAACCGGGGACATGCAGTCAAAGGCCAAGAAGAGCAGCTTCAACAATCAGGAGCCCAAGTTCCCTCCTAAACAGTACTCCTTCAGAGACGACCAGGTGGTCACGATATTCCATCTGCTCCACAAAGGGAATAAGATGAAGTTGCCAGATGCTCGACGCCCTGATGAGATAGGGCGCACAAACGACCCTAAGTACTGCCTATACCACAGGATGATCCACCATCCTACTGACAAGTGCTATGTTCTCAAGGATAGAATTCAAGCCTTGGTCGACGCCGGAGTCCTCACACTGAAGACGGAGCAGAAGAAAGTCACTGCCAATATGGTGACTATTGAGTTCGGCACTGCCCAGAAGGTCATGGTTCCCGACGGGACCTATTCAGCCCCGGCGCCACGGCTAGAAGTCAAGCATCCTCCAGCCATGACTCAATACAACAAGGGTCTCGTCCCTTTGACATTAGAGACAGGGGAAGTTATGTGGATACACCCTGACCTCGTCCAAGACGTACAGCGGACGTCGAAGGACTCCAGCAAAAAAGGCGAGTCCTGCAATGTCATCTCTGTCCTGCCAGATGATGGTAATCTTACTTCGGCTTCCCTCAGCGATTCAGAAGAAGAGAAGCATGCCTGTACGGCGCAGGCAGATGTGCCTCAACAGACGGGCACCCGGTCTGGAAAGTCATACCTAAGGCAGTATGACAAACCTACTGACAAGGTACTACAGCAAACAACGTCAGTACCAATGCCGGCATCCGCTCCAATTCCAGCCAAGGGAAAGGAAAAACCTAAGGAGTGCGATTCGACCATGTGTTGAAGAAACCGCCAGGCCAAGGGCTAGCCACGCCCTTTTCGCTTCGATATATTGGCCCACTTAGCCAATATCCCGGCTCGTATCACAATACACGAGCTCCTTCGTCTCTCTAAAGAGACAAGAGAGGCACTCAGAGATGCGCTAGCCAACTCAGAGTCCTTTCTGACATGCCTGCCTGAGGTTCCTGATGATGAGATGCGCCCTTCCTGCTCAGAGTGCCATCACGCACAATCCAAGGTGCCTGCTATTACCTTCACGGCGGAAGATATGCTTCTCAAGGACAACAAGCATGATCGACCTCTGTACTATACCGGATATATCGGTTCAACATGCATTGAAAGAATACAAGTCGATCCGGGGTCTGCACTCAGCATCATCCCCAAAAGGCTCCTATATTTCCTCGGCATACCATTGTACAGGTTGTCCGCAACCACCACTACAATATATGGTTTCAACGCCGGGAGCAGCCATCCGCTTGGAAAGATTCGGCTTCGCTGCAGAATCGGAAGCCTGAAGTCAGAAGTGACATGCTATGTCATTGACGCGGACACATCATACAACCTACTACTGGGACGACCATGGATCCATGCCAACTGGATCGTTCCATCCACTCTTCATCAGTGCTTCAAGTATGTTGAGGATGATGCGACAGTACGAACTGTCTTCGCTGAGAAGCAGCCCTTCAAGGGAGTGGAAAACTATTTCACAGATGCTCTCCTATATCAAGAGGCTAGTGGAACGCCAGGGAACCATTGCCAGACAGTGATGAAAGCGGCAATGAGGCGGATTCGGAATCTGAAACAGGCGTGCCAGCCATTTCGATTGGCGAACCAATTACAGCATGTTTCCTCAATAATCCCCGATGTAAGATCCCTCCTGAGGAGGAGGCGAATGGATAATTAATGATAATATTTCTTTTGATTATCCTGCGAGCATCCAGTCGATTAAATCCATGATGGATGGCTCTTTTCATATGCCCGTACATGAGCCGAGTGTGGCTAGTACATCCGTGGAAGCCATAGAAGGGGCCACGCTGGTAGTCCCTCCATCCAAGCAAGGTCAGTCGCCGATAATCTTCGGCAAAGTCCGGCCAGGGAGATCCTCAACTACAGACTCAAGCTCAGAGTCGGATGCTCCACAGTTCCTTCATTACGCGCCATCAGCGCGCCATATCATGAAGAAGATGGGTTACAACCTGAAGCAGGGGCGGGCCTAAACTTCGGAAGAGGAAGACGCAGCTTGATGCGTAACTCCGTCCCAAGAGGGAAACCTGCAAATTACTATGATAGTACGCGCAGGGGGTTGGGTTATGTTACACCCACATCATCAACAACAGTTCAGATCAAAGGCGATGGATCGATCCCATCACAGTCGGCCTCATCCTCCGAATGGGATTCTGATGTCAGCATAGGAGGGATATTCGAAAGCCTCATGACTTCAAGCAGTCAGTTGGAACCCGCAGAGGTTGCCGATGAGGAATCATGGGCCCAGCAATTAAGTCTCCAATGGGAAAAGCGGTTTGAACTGCGCGAGCCGCCTACCGAAGACAAGGTGATCCAGGTCAACTTGGTAGTCAAGATCACCCCAAGCCTATTTTCATAAGTGAAAGCTTATCACTCATCGAAAAGGAAGAACTGATAATACTCATAAAAGAGTATATAGATGTTTTCGCCTGGAGCTATGAAGACATGCCCGGACTTGATCCACAGGTCGCTATGCACCGTCTAAACATCAAGCCCGACGTTAAGCCAGTCAAGCAGCAACAACGTCGGTTCCGCCCAAACATCATGGAGGCTATTGAAGCCGAAGTTCATAAGCTCATTGCTTGTGGCTTCATCCGGGAAGAACAACATCCAGATTGGGTGGCTAACATAGTCCCCGTCCTCAAGAAGAATGGGAAAATACGGATCTGCATCGACTACCGTGATCTCAATACGGCCTGTCCCAAAGATGAATTCCCACTGCCGATCACCGATGTCATGATCGACAACACATGCGGATTCGAGAGGATGTCTTTCATGGACGGCTTCTCAGGGTATAACCAGATCAAGATGTATCCTGATGACGAGAAGCATACTTCTTTCCGAACGCCATTGGGGGTATACTGCTACACTGTAATGCCCTTCGGACTGAAGAACGCCGGAGCAACCTACCAGCGGGCGATGAGCATGATCTTCCGCGATCATCTCCGAAAGACGGTGGAATGCTATGTTGACGACATTGCCGTCAAAAGCCGCAGCAAAAATGAACATCTTCGCGATCTGAGAACGATGTTCGACATAATGCGGGCTCATCAGCTGAAAATGAACCCGACAAAATCCTTCTTGGGAGTGTCCAGCGGCAAATTCCTTGGGTTCATTGTCACATCAAAAGGGATCCATCTGGACCCAGACAAAGTCAAAGCCATACAGGACATGCATCCACCAAGGAACCTCAAAGAGCTCAGAGGCTTACAAGGCAGGTTAGCCTATATCAGAAGATTCATAGCAAATCTTTCGGGCCGTTGCCAGCCCTTTACCCGTCTCATGAAAAAGGGTACTGCCTTCATATGGGACCAAGCCTGTCAAGAAGCTTATGAAGACATTAAGGTATCTCACAAAACCTCCGGTCTTAGTGGCCCCTACAGCAGGGAAACCATTCTTGCTTTATGTAAAAGCTCTGGATTATTCCCTCGGCGCCCTCCTCGCTCAAAAGGACGACAATGGCCACGAGCAGGCCATTTATTATCTGAGCAGGACTCTCATAGGAGCGGAATCTCGCTACAATCCTATTGAGAAAGAGTGTCTAGCTCTCGTCTTCGCTGTCCAGAAGACACGACATTATTTGGTTGGCCAAACCATACATGTCATCTCCAGGGTGAACCCTTTACGTCTTCTCATGACGAAGCCAGGGTCGCTGAATTCAAGGTTGGCTAAATGGGCACTTCTGTTGTCTCAATACGACATGACCTTTACTTCTCAGAAGGCAGTTAAAGGCCAGGCCCTTGCAGAGTTCTTAGCTGCTCACCCAGTTCCAGAACATTCAAAACTTCACGAAGACATCCCTGATGAAGTCTTCGAGTCTAATGCAACCTCAGCAGAGGAAGTGTGGCAGATGTTCTTCGACGGAGCATCGCGGATGGGCCCCAAAGGGAAATTATTGCCGGGGTGGGGTTGTGTTCATCTCCCCACAGGATCATATCCTTCCCAGAGCATTCTCCTTGACAGAATCATGCTCTAATAATGTAGCGGAATACAATGCTCTGCTCATCGGTCTCCAGCTCGCCCAGGGAATGGGGGTACGCTATCTTGAAGCTTATGGCGATTCAAAGCTGATCATTAGCCAGGTAAAAGGCGAATATGAAGTCCGCCATGAGGACTTGGTGCCTTATTATCATACAGCCATCGAATTGGCTAGCTTATTTGAAGGCTTCTACATCGGGCATGTGTCCCGATCTCAAAATACCAAGGCGGATGCTCTCGCTGCATTAGCGACAACGCTAGCCTTACCGGCCGACACTGAGTATCACCTCACAGTCGCAACCCGGCATCTCGTATGCTCCAAGCATATGCTAAGGATCCAAGAGGTCCATAATATCTCCGTGGATCTTGAGCCGAGGGATTGGCGCTTCCCTCTCATTGACTACGCTCTGCACGGTCTGCTTCCAGATGATCCCAAAGAAGCGGCGTCTATCAGACGAAGGTCGCTCCGTTTCTACTATGATCCCACTTTGAAGACACTCTACCGTCGTTCATATGACGGTGTCCTCCTCCGTTGTCTCTCTCATTCAGAGGCACAGGAAGTGCTTAAAGAAGCACATGATGGCATTTGCGGAGCTCACCAGCCGGGTCCAAAGCTTAAAGACAGGCTGCACAGACTTGGGTACTACTGGCCGACCATGATGGCCGATGCCACCCAATATGCACGAAGGTGTAAGGCGTGCCAGATCCATGCAGACTTCATACACCAACCTTCGGAGTTGCTCCACCCTACTGTTGCTTCATGGCCATTTGAAGCATGGGGAACTGATGTCGTAGGGCCAATCAGTCCCTCTTCGGCAAGAGGTCACCGGTTTATCCTGGCAATAACCGATTACTTCTCAAAATGGGCAGAGGCCATACCATTGGCCGAAGTCAAAACCTCCCATCTGGTTAGCTTCATCAAACACCAGGTCATCCATCGATTTGGTGTACCCAGACGGATCATCCATGACAATGGTCCCCAGTTCGTAAGCCAAGGGTTCTATCGGTTCTGCGATAAATACCGAATTCAGAATGTGGCTTCAACCGCCTACAATCCTGCCGCCAATGGTTTAGCAGAAGCATTCAACAAGACAATCATCAAGCTGCTCAAGAAGTTTGTCTCCTCGAACAAGCGAGATTGGGACGAAAAGCTCGGTGAATGCCTTTGGGCCTACCGGACTACGGTCCGGACACCGACAGGCAATACGCCTTTCTCCCTGGTATATGGGTGCGAAGCGGTCATCCCATTGGAAATCCAGGTGCCATCATTACGGGTAGCCTTGACTACTAAGATGACATCAGAAGACAATGATCGCCTGCGTCTTCAAGAGCTCGAAGCCCTAGACGAGAAGCGGCTACAAGCTCAGCAACACATCGAGCTATATCAGGCTCGGATGTCAAAAGCCTTCAATAAGAAGGTCAAGCAGAGAGTCTTCCACAAAGGAGACCTAGTCTTAGCCGTCAGACGACCGATGATTATGACGCACAAGACCAAAGGCAAATTTCAGCCTAAATGGGAAGGACCGTTTGTGATAGAGACAGTCTATTCAAACGGAGCATACCGCCTTACAACTGCAGATGGCGACCTCCTCATGATGCCGATCAATGGCAAGTTCTTAAAAAAGTACTATCCTTAATCAAGGATCTTGCTCTCGATCAAGTTAACATTACACCTCTGATCGAGATCCGCGCGTCCGGAATGCGCACAAAGAGAGCCTCTCCCTTTCTCCAAGTATATCAAACCTGCTGGTAGCTGGGGGTTTGCTTAAAATCCCAAGGGACCTGCTCCCATTTGATTCCCTCTCCAAAATCACCTACCAATTCTCACCCATAGAATGGTAGGACCACATATACTCCGCTGTTACGTTAACATTAAACCTATGACAGCAGTCCCCTCATTTCTCCCCGTGAGAATGAGATCACCAAATCACCTACCAATTCTCATCCATAGAATGGTAGGACCATATATACCTCACTGTTATGTTAACATTAAACCTATGACAGTGATTTCCTCGTGAAAACGAGACCTCATCACTCATTTTTTTGAGCTTGGTGGCCTCTCAACCAGTTACGTCATTGCGACCTCTGAACTGGCAGATAGCCAAGTCTCATCTACCATTGAGCTTAGTGGCGTCTCAAATTGGTTATGTCATTGCGACCTCTGAACCAGCAGACAGCTAAGTCTCGATCCCGGGCCCTGTTGACATTTACAAAAGACAGGTCTCGATACTCGTTGACATTTACAAAAGACGAGTATCACCTATTTTGAGCTTGGTGGCTTCTCAACCAGTTACGTCATTGCGACCTCTGAACTGGCAGATAGCCAAGTCTCATCTACCATTGAGCTTAGTGGCGTCTCAAATTGGTTATGTCATTGCGACCCCTGAACCAGCAGACAGCTAAGTCTCGATCCCGGGCCCTGTTGACATTTACAAAAGACAGGTCTCGATACTCGTTGACATTTACAAAAGACGAGTATCACCTATTTTGAGCTTGGTGGCTTCTCAACCAGTTACGTCATGCGACCTCTGAACTGGCAGATAGCCAAGTCTCGTCTACCATTGAGCTTAGTGGCGTCTCAAATGGTTATGTCATTGCGACCCCTGAACCAGCAGACAGCTAAGTCTCGATCCCGAGCCCTGTTGACATTTACAAAAGACAGGTCTCGATACTCGTTGACATTTACAAAAGACGAGTATCACCTATTTTGAGCTTGGTGGCTTCTCAACCAGTTACGTCATTGCGACCTCTGAACTGGCAGATAGCCAAGTCTCATCTACCATTGAGCTTAGTGGCGTCTCAAATTGGTTATGTCATTGCGACCCCTGAACCAGCAGACAGCTAAGTCTCGATCCCGGGCCCTGTTGACATTTACAAAAGACAGGTCTCGATACTCGTTGACATTTACAAAAGACGAGTATCACCTATTTTGAGCTTGGTGGCTTCTCAACCAGTTACGTCATTGCGACCTCTGAACTGGCAGATAGCCAAGTCTCGTCTACCATTGAGCTTAGTGGCGTCTCAAATTGGTTATGTCATTGCGACCCCTGAACCAGCAGACAGCTAAGTCTCGATCCCGAGCCCTGTTGACATTTACAAAAGACAGGTCTCGATACTCGTTGACATTTACAAAAGACGAGTATCACCTATTGATTGAAGCTTGGTGGCTTCTCAACCAGTTAGGTCATTGCGACCTCTGAACTGGCAGATAGCCAAGTTTCATCTACCATTGAGCCTAGTGGCGTCTCAAATTGGTCATGTCATGCGACCCCTGAACCAGCTGACAGCTAAGTCTCAATCTCGATGCTTGCTGACATTTACAAAAGGCAAGTATCTCCCTTCCTTTCAAGCCCCGCAAAGGGCTAACCTCGAGACTGGCAACGTCCCATTCGGTTATGTTACTACAACCTCTGAACCAACAGACAGTCATGTCTCATTATCTAAACAACAGACGACAAAAGAAAAATTTTTCTATTAATCCAAAAGGATGGGATACATGGAGGAGCCTATAGGCGTACATGATAAGATCGGATCCGATCTCCGAGCGAAGCTAGCCGCGTCCTCCTGTCATCTTCAGCCTGAGCCAGCGCCTGTGATCTTAGCTCTGCCTCATCGAAGTCCACCGCCTGAGCCAGACGAGCCTCGGTCTCCGCCAAAGTCGCCCTCTGTGATGACTTCCGCTCCGCCAGTTCCTCACTTCGGGCCCTGAGCTGCTTAAGCCGCGCAGACTCTTCACGACGCATCTGTGTAGCCTTCGACAAGAGGAGATTTGCCTTTCGGATCATCTCTTCAGCCCTCTTGATCTTATCTTCAGCGTCGAAAAGAGCACTGTTGGAAGCATCAATTGCACTCCCAACCTCTGCTTCCTCTGCCTCCAAGGACCTCAAGTCAGAGGAGATAGCCTCAACAGCCTCTTGAGCAGCGAGCTGAGCCTCGCGCTTCTGGGCGACAAGACGGGCCAGCCGTTCATCAGCCAAAGACGCTGCGTCGGAACGATGGAAATGGCGCCATTCCTCCACGTCCTTCTCAAGGTCATCTACCAGGAGCTCTAGAGCAGCAGCTTGATGGTACCCTCAAAGTCCCGGATACACTCAATGCCACGGGAGAGGACCATCTTCAGCTTCGAAAATGGCACAGGCGAGCCCTTCAAGACTAGACCGATAGTCTGCTCCAAACTGTTATAGAAGCTGTCGACCAGATTACCGATAAAGTCATTCTCAGCTTCATCGACCCTTGAGACAACCTCGGAGTAATCTACCAACCCAGTCGACACCGCCACAGAAGAAGAAGCGGGAACATCGACTGCAGCAGGGCAAGCCAAAGGTGACCTCGGCGGAGTCCTCAGCGACACCAGCACGCCAGCCACCGCGGAGGTAGGACTGGCAACCACCTCTTGAGCAGCAGGCTCAACTACCAGCGTCGGGGAGGTAGGGCTCACAATCACCCTCAGTGCCGTATTCGGCAAAACAGTCTGCACCTCGCTCGTTGATGTGACTGGAAGTGAGGGTACCTCCGGGACTGCCGCCCCTGCAACCTTTCGCCTTTCAGCTGACGTGGGTTGATAAGAAGGCAGGTCGCCATACAGCGCATCTAACACAGCTGCGTCTGCCCCGGTCGAAGCGCTCATATCGCCCTCTGACCCTTCAGGAAAACCCTCCGCTTCTTTCGAAGCTGATGCACCTTGGGGACGAATACCTGCAACAAACCAAGGTCAAAAAGGAGATGCAACAAATAGGCGAGGACCAAGAGATCTTAGTCTTACCAAAGGCCGATGTCACCTCGTCAGCCGCATCGGAATCCAGGGGTCCCATCGGAAAGTTCTTACCAGACTCAACGCGGATGGCCGGCCCACTCGCCGATTCCTCCGCAGACCATCCGGCAGAGCTGGATGCCATAGGACTTCCTCTAGAAGTCCAGCGCCCGAAGGGCCAATATCGGCCGCATGATCCCCAGACTCCTCCGAGCTAGCAAAGGAACCAGCTGCACTTCCATAAGTAAACAGGGGATCGTAGTGCTCCCCTTGCCCTCCAATTGCCTCAGCTCCTGCAACAAAAAAAAAAAAAGAAGGCAAATGATGAGTTATTAAAGTGCGCTGAAGGCATATTAGATGGGGCCAATCTTACCAGTAGTCGGTTCAGCAACCGACGGCTCAGCCACTAATGGAGCAGCAGAAGGAAGCGCAGTAGAGGGTTCGCCCTCTACCGCAATTGTAGGAGCATGACGACGGGGCCTCTTCGCCGACGACTTCCTACGGGATCCACTCCCACGCTTCCTTTTGAAGTGGACCTCAGAATCCTCTTCCTCCACTTCTTCCACATGCTGTGGGGGAGCTGCTCCCACTACACCAGACCCGGCTTCACGAGCACCAGCTTCGTGGGCATCAGCCCTTGTCTCTGCCTCAAAGCGAGGGCTCCCCGCATCAGAAGCCTCGCTGTCATCTATAGCGATGAACTCCTCTATGCCAGGAACACGGACTCGTTTGCCCTCCATCTTATCAGAAGCCTTCTGCCTCATCCGATGAGAAATTAACCTCACACCCGAACGGTTGACGTTAAACCTAGCAGGTGTAGAGTTCGAAGCCGCATACCATTGGCAGAAACACAGGGTCGTCCATAGGCCGGGATCCTTCAACGGCGTGCGTAGCCATGCTCCAGTGCCATCCGCGGTAAAAACCGCCAAGCACGAGCCCCATCAATGAGGCTCCCCATGAAAGCCAGGTCCGGATTCGGGTTGCCCACATACAACTGGTCATACCCAAATTGGCGGGCGAACCGGCTCGGGATGTAGGGCTCCATGTAGCAGGTATCCCCACTCCGGTACAGCAGATGCGAGGGCCGGATACACACCAGCCACTCGAAAACACCCCGACTCATGGGGGACCGACCCGATTTCACATCACGGAATTCCTCGTTGTATCCTGCACCCCGCAGGCGAGGAAAACAGCGGAACAGGCTGTAAGCGTCATAACGACGCACTAACTTATGGGCCTCGGCCACATAAGTTTTCTGCCACAAACAGCCTTCAAAACGACGGAGAAGCGCCGTTTGAACACCCGGCGGAGGGTCCTCCCCAGCTCCAATTAAAGTAGGGCAGTGCAAGGCGAACCACGCCATCAAGTAGGTGTACGGTAAACCTATCCTAGGATTGGGTCCGTCACAAGGCAGGACGGCACCCTTCCCCCGCCTTGACGCCATCGGCCTGCAGAAAGCCTCCGTCAGAACACGAAGGCCCCTCTGAATACAACACACCATGGCTGGGAGAAGACCCAGACGGTGGCCATGGACCAAGCGAACGGCAGGCAGCAGCACATTCGGGTGAACAATGTCACCCGAAGAAGAAGGCACGACACACTTCTTTAACCAGATGGTTAAGAATCCGGCCAGCAACGCCTTGCGAGACATAGGCCGACGGGCCTGATGGTGAAAGCTCCGAAGAACATCACCCTTCTCGAAAGGACCATCATCTTCTGTCACGACGATGTCCTTTTCAGCATGCACCTCCATCCTTGCCAAGATGTCCTCTTCAGCAACTCCGCAATGAGCTGCCTCGGGCGCACTAGTCATATCCGGGAACAAGTAGTTCCCCCAGCTCTTCAAGCTCTTTGAGCTACCCTTGCCACCAGTGTGGATGCTGGAACAAATGTGCAGGTGGCACATCAATTCCCGATATGTCTCAAGCAAAGCAGGCTCTTGCTTCTCCAAGAGAGCCAACTCCGTCTCACACGGAAAATATTCTTCATATGGGAGAGACCCGAAGGCAAAGCAGAGATCTCTCGCATCTCATGCAAGGCCATGCCCAATTCACCAACCGGGGTGAAGAAAGTCCCCGAGGCTGGGCAGTACAACTCAAGGATGGCGTAGAAACACGCCACCTTCATTTCAATGCCGTAGCAGGTCGCCCTGACGGCCTCATAGAGGTTCAACCTCTCTAATTCCCCCTCAAAATGATTGAGGATATAATTGGTCAACTCCGCCCACCATGACCTAGGAGGGTGGACCCAACCAGGAGCCCTGAAATCTATGGCGGGGTAGTTCCCCTCAGCCTCGCAGAACTGAGTACCGAAGGTCGGCGCCGCAGCTGGATTCTCTCCTACTGGAAGGTCCCGCAACACCTTCCCAGGGTATAGCCCTATTATGCTACGAGGAGGGCCCGCCCTCGAATAGCCGGTCTGGAATGTCAACCTCCCGACACTTATAGACTCGGCATTTAGGCTCACGCCCCACGCCATCTTCCGAGCCTGAGTCACGCTCGCGAAGGAAGACAAAGCGAAATGCCGCTTAGTAGACGGGAGATAGAATCTCTCGCCATCCAACTGGAAGATCCACTGGCCTTCGCCGGCCTGTAGCTGGCGATCGGGATCTGGTGCAGCATCCCCGAACATGAAGTCAGGCTTTCTGTAAGCCTGACGGTCGATATCTTCAAATGGAGCCGTAGTCAAGATGCTCCGCATGGCCTGCGGGCCACCGCTCTGAATGAGCGTATCCCGTACAAGGGGGCTCGGCTCACTGAACAAGGAAGCCTGCCCGATGAACTGCAAGCTGATGCTCCCTGCTCGACTGGTTACGCCAAATAGACTGTTCTGAAGACCGGAGGCGTAATGTACTGCAAAAAAAAAAAAAAAAATGAACTATGATTAGTTCATCAATCAAATGGACGCGAAGACATAAAAATTCGCTAAGGCATAGCCTCGCCCAGTAAGCAGGAACAGCGGGATAATAGCTTTGATAAAAAGCTTCGCTTCACAGATAAGACTGCATCTTTACAGGAACTGGCATAGCCCTAAGGGCTGACATCATCAAAAGGACTTCATGACCAACGGTCGTCCTTCGTGGCCACGACTGAAGGCACACGACCTATATCCTGTTCCTCAACAGGATGAAGACTACCCCAAGCAATGGCTTCCTATGGAAGCCCAAGGGAAGAACTGTTCAGTTCTTACTTCCCTGGTGCAAGTAAAATAGGGAAGTTAAGGGAAACGAGTTCCCTGATAAGGACAGATCATATTCGATCGTCCTAATAGCCGAGTATCGACTCCAAAGGATGAAGACTACTCTCTAATCAAATTGGAGAGTCTCTTACCAGCGATTGGTCGCTCAATGAACGGAGGAGGAGGACCCTCCGCTGCAGAAGTCGCTGCTTCCTTTCCCGCTCGTCTCTTGGGCGCCATTGAAGGAATGCAAGAGTGCTCAAAGTACTCTGAAGCAAAGGAGGAAGAAGAAGAGGAAGAGATAGAAAGTTCTCTAAAAATAAAGGGAGATCTTCCCATATTCAGCCCGATCGAGCTTTTATAGGCCAATCAGCGCCTAAATCAAGGCCTCAAAAAAGGGCACATGCCGCCGTTTCGAATTAATTCGAAACAGTGCCCAAAGCGCCTAAGGCGCTTTTCCCAAAGTGCGACGGTTCAACCCCACTAAAAGGTTAACTCCGCGCAGGAGCAAAGTGCGGGCTTCGCACAAACCTTCAAAGACTTCGCCAGGAGGTCTACCTTAGCCCGCCAAAGAGGTTGCTGTTTGCGGGACATGCCGGTCTCGCAAAGATCATTCGAAGAAAGGACAATGTCCTTAACTCTGCATACAGTTCAGCCCAGCTATGGCCAGACTCTCAGTGAAAGCAAGCAAATCAGATGATCAGACAATGAACTTTCATTGATTCAAAAGCAAGGGTACATTGATATTACATCGAAGTTGTGTTTCATACAAACACACCTAGTTGTCTAGCAAGGCCATTTGCATAAAAGGCATACAAGCGGTTTTATCTGCTACCAAGCCAGATCAACGGGATAGGAAAGGCCTTCCTCCTGCACAAGGCCGTAATCCTTCGCACATGAGCAGATGGTGCCGCGAGGACACGGTCATTTTTCTCCACAAAAATGGCAGATCTTGCCAGGCCATTTTTGTTGAAGCCTGGCAATAAAAGCTTATCGCCGCCAACACGTCAGATCACCTATAATGGGAACTAGTTTTGATGCTAGTGATCTGACGGGCGTGAGGCCCACTCCCATGAAGTGGATCGTCCCCGACGAAGGCCACCAAAGTTGAAAGTCGGCAGCCAGCCTCACCTCAGATCGAATCATCTCGGATAAGAGGCTGCCAACAGCCCCTAGGACGCGCATCCGCTGCCCCGAATTGTTCCTCCTGCTTAAAAGTAAAGTTTCAACCGGGAAGCATAAGGCAATTTTATGGCTTCTTCCATCAAGTCACCAGACTGGCAAGCATAGCTCGCTGCAAGGCAAATTGAAGCAAGTTAGCAGTTAAGCACAGAAAGAGCTGCAAAAACATTAAGTCAGATTCTTCAGCGGCAAAGCAATCCGACTTCAGCAGAGGACAAGTTCCACCTGCACAGCAACCATGGGCTGGCTCAGCAAACGCCAAGTCCTAGCCTCGCCTATACGGCAAAGTCAGACTGATCTTGTGAAGAACAGTCTCAACCTCGCCAATATGGCAAGACTGGCTCAACTATTGAAGAAGCCAAGTCCCAAGTCCTGCCTGCGCAGCGGACTTAACAAGCAACGATCTTTCACTGATCAAGCCAAGATGATAGCTTCACAGAAAGCTATGATGAGATCCTTCTCTGCAGCAGCCAATTGCAAGATGAAGAACAAGGGAAGCTAATCCCTGAAGCGAGCTGCCAAAGCTAAATCAAGGGAGATGAGTTCCCTAAAAAGCAGTGAAGTCTTTGAATGATCAAGACTTACTGGTCCTTGGCCGGTTAGACAACCAGAGTGGGCTTTCCCACTGATTCAGAGATCTGAGTATCTCTCACAACCAAGAGAAGAGAAGAAGAAAGGCAAGGCACTTCTCTTCAGAGGACCTCAAGTGTCCTATTTATAGGCCCCATGGTCTGAGCGCAACCACCTCAAGCGTGGAAGCATGAGCGCATTTAAGGCATTTATTGCGCCTTGATAATAGGAACGGTTTCCATTGGAACCGTATAAGGGAAGAAAACGTCTCCCTCATAAAAGGCACTCATGGCGCCTTGAAGAAAGGGAGTATCCTCCCTTGGAACGTGCGAATCGGAGAACATCTCTCTCGATTGGCGCAAAAGAAGGAATGATCCTCCTCGTAACCGCCCCACGGCAGTTGGCTTTGAAAAGGCAACAGGAGTTCCAAAGCGAACTTATTTCTTGGAAGCCCAGATGCGGAGCTACCCCGACGCGAAGCGACTCGCGAACCAGTGCAAACTCTTCGGCGGATCCATCCCAAAGCAGGATTGAAGGCGAAGCTGAACTCAACCATCATGGCGATGTTCATACTCCACACCACCATCATAGCAGTTCAAAGTATTTCGAAGTCTGGGCTATTGCAGACTTTCGAAAACTTTGAAGGGGGTCTTGTTGACACTTAAAAAAGACAAGATTCTCATTGGTCCGAACGATGTCTAAACTTGTTGACATTTACAAAAGACAAGGACAGACGAGCTGAAGACCAGTTTTTCACCCAACTCCAAGGGACGAGGAAGCGGTTTGGACTCCACTGATCCAGCAAGCAGAACAGTGAACCCGGATTGTTTCTAAACAGACCTCAGCAGGTCTAAAATGCTAGCGTTTAGCATTACTTTAGCCCAAGGAGATAGCCTCGATTGAGAGGCTAGCATCATCCAACTTCGCCAAGAAGCTAACTGACAGCTTCGCCGAAAAGCCTCTTTTCGGACTTCGCCAGGAATTGCCTCTAGCTCCGCTATGAGCTTCAAAGCGGGCAGCTCCGCCATCAGCCTGCTATGGTCAACCTTTGACCAATCAAATCTCCTGATAAGATCGGATCTAAGCTAATCAAATCCAATCAGGATTCAAATATGGCAGGTGATTGCCACAATCTCTTGACTCTCTTGAAACGAGTAAGTGGATCAAGGAGAATCAATCAATGATATGGAAAGCATCATAACACATCGGAAAGATCAACCGACTTGCCATTTTCTAGCTCCGCGGAAGCTATCCTAGCCTCGCAGCAAGGCTACTTTCCAGATTCAAACAGATTCGGTTCAATCTGTTTCCATATCTTCAAGGGGACGATTATACCCTTGCTCTCCCTATAAATAGCCCGTCAGGGGCACAAGGGAGAGGGATCGGATCGCATCGCATCGGATCGAGGAGGATCATCAATTGATCATCGGCGAGATTGGCGTCTTCTCAAAGATCGGACTTCTTCATCAACGCACCGTGCAATCTCTAATTCAGAGACCTCTCAAGAGAAATACTTCTCTTCTCAGGGTGGCGATACCCTAACAACCTCTTTTCCTCAAGGAATCTCCGGAACCAGGCGAGAAGGAATTCCTCACAGAAGTGGTTTTGAGAAGTAGCCAGAGGGTTCTACCAATCCTCTATTCTCTGATTCCCGGAACCAGGCGAGAAGGGAATCTCATCGCTCGCATCGTCAAAGGGACAAAGTGGTCGCGCGCTGACCAGACTCCTATCGGCACACTTCTCCAGAATCTCTGAGGAGATCTACTTGTAATCTTTTTAAGAATACTTGTAATTTAGCTCCTCAAACTTTTTATTTGTAAGTTTTCCCCCTTTGCAAACACAATGGAAACAGGTTCGTCTCGCCGTCCCTCTCCTCTCCAGATTCCTCAACTCCAGGTTACTGGGGGTCCCCAACAACCCGTGAAGCGTAACCAAAATGCTGAACGTCGACAAAGGCACCCACACGTCGACAACATATGAAAAAAGCTGAAAAAGTCATCTGTTCAGCAGATACAGAACGCGGGGCTTAGGCCCACATTTCTTCTGAGCAGCACGAGACTCGCATCTCAGATCCTTAACGTGAGGCCCGCATCTTTGTATCAGAATGCAAAGCCCGCGTTTCTCAGCAAAAATGTGAGGACCGCATCTCTGTATCAAAATGCGGAGCTCATGAGGCATGCGTCTCTGTATTAAAATGCGGAGCTTATGAGGCCCGCGTCTCTATAACTGAATGCAGAACCCGCGTTTCTACATTAGAATGCGAGGCTTGTGTTTCACCTCACAGACGCGACGTTCAGCAATGCGAGATTCGCGTCTCCTCTCAAAGACGTGAGTCCCACGTCTTTATGCTAAAACGCGAGACTCGCGTCTCTTCTGCAGAGAATGAGCCTGCCGGCTTTTGTTATCTTTGAATGGCTCATGAAGCTTCCTACCGGCTCTATCGAGAAATGGGTCAACCTCGAGAATCTCTTCCTGATCAAGTTCACACCATACCTCTGATCAAACAAGTATTCAAAAGGAACGCCGATCTCACTATAAGTTCCCCGCAGAGTTATAAGTTATCTGTGGAACAACAATCTGACGCCTCTGACGGCTAAAGATAGAGGAAAAAGTTGACTTTTTAAGCCCAACGAAAAAATCATCGACAACTCATCATGATGAGGGGAATAGCATGGCTAGCCCAACTCAAACGGTAGTTGGTAAGGCACATCAAATCCGTTGATAACTGAAGGTTTGCTAAAACCTTAAGGGACCTGATCCCGCCTTTATCTCCAAAATCCCTTACCAATTCCCATCCATGGAGCGGTAGGACCACAAAAGCCTGTGACTATTTTCCCTCGTAAAATAATCACAGATCAAATATGCCAAGTTAACATTATACCTCTGGCATATTCACTGTTAAGTTAACATTAAACCTTTAACAGTAATTTTCCTCAGTTTCCCCAGTGGAATAAATTACAAATGAAACCTGTCATGTTAACATCACACCTCTGACAGTAAGACTTTGATGTATCCCGGGCGTAAAACTTCAAGTTGTCATTCTCCTCATAGAATGACAAGTCAACTCAAAATACTGTTATGTTCAAAACCACACCTCTAACAGTAGACAAATTCCGGTCAAGTTAATATCACACCTCTGACCAAAATTTTTAACTCGTCAGTCCTCTTCAATATGATGGCGAGTCCAGCAAACTGCTCAAATCGCAGAATCTCTCGGTCAAGTTAATACTACTCTTCTGACTAAAGTTGCTCATACCGTAATATAAATCGTTGTTAAGTTAACACTACACCTATGATAGCGATTCTATCAATTTTCTCACCGGAATGAGACATTCAATGCCAAGTTAATATTACACCTCTGGCATCCATTTCATTATTACGTTAATACTACACCTATGACATGATCTTTCCTCGAGCTTTCTGTCCAAAGCTGAGATGTCAAATACTAAGTTAAACATCACACCTCTAGCATAGATTTTATTGTTAAGTTAACATTACACTTATGACAATGACCTCCTCGATTTTCTCCGTGAAATGAGATTTTTCAATGTTAAGTTAAACATCACACCTCTAGCATACATTTCATTGTTAAGTTAACATTACACCTATGACAATGATCTTCTCTCAATTTTCTCAGTGAAAATGAGACTTTCGTGGTGCTAAGTTAATATCACCCTCTAGCACAAATCTTTATCAAGTTAATATCACACCTCTGGTAATTCAATTTGCTCAAATTGTAATTCAAACCTGTCACGTTAACATTACACCTCTGACGATAAAAATCTCCATGATCTTCAACAACATCCAATCCCACTTGTCATTCTCTTGACTAGAATGACAGTTCATTTAAATTGCGTAGATCGCAAAATCAATCGTTGTTATATTAATATCACACCTCTAACAGCAAACTTTCATTCTCAGCAGAGTTTCTAGTCATGTTAACACTAAACCTCTAATCATAGACTCTGATATAATCTCCAGCGGATCAAACTCTACTTGTTATTCTCATCAATAGAATAGCAAGTCCACAAAACTTGTTCAATCACAAGTCCTGATTAATATCACACCTCTGACAATTAAAGCTCTTCCAAATAAGCTTTGAGCGTTACCTTCAAAGAGCTGCGACTCAACGAACTTAAGAGTCGAGACTCAACAGCAAGTAAAGGTTGCGTCTCTACAGTAACTGAGAGCCGCCTCTCTACAACAATTGAGAGTCGCGTCTCAACTTTGGTGAAGTTCGCGTCTCCACTTGGTCAGTGTATCAGAACCGCGTCTGTGAGAGCTGCGTCCTCTCTCTCCCCCCTATACAAAGAGTATTTCTCTGGGACTGCAATCAGTTCAACAGTACACCGGCAAAGGCAATTGAGAACTCTCCCGGTTCAACAATATAATGACAATCAAATTACAACGATCTTTCTTGGAGGCTTCAAGCAGTTCAGTAGTACACTTACGAAGATTAGAATCTAGACAAGATCAAGCTCGAGACTGCCTCTTAGAAGAATGCCAGTTTGATTACAAAAAGTCCAAACTCAACCAAAATCCAAAGTATTTCGAAATCCATCTCAGTCAACCACGGAGTTTTGAAAACTTTGGAGGGGTTCTGTAGGCTATCAAAAAATCACTGAAGACAAAGCCTCAGACGCGAACCTCCCTGACGCGGAGATCGCGTTCCAGCCTCAGACGCGGACCTCGCGTCCTTTGTCAGCCGTGGAGGTCGCCAGACGCAGACCCCACGTCCTTTCTCAGACTCGGAGATCGCCCGACGCGGACCTCGCGTCCTTTCTCAGTCGCGAAGGTCGCCAGATGCGGACCTTGCGTCCTTTGTCAGATGTGGACCTCGCGTTTCAACTCAAACGCGAGCCTAAGCAGCTCCGCGTTCCAACACAGATGCGAGCCTGTGAGCTCCGCGTTTCAACATCAGAGTAAGGTCCGCGTCCAATGCCAGACCCGCATTTATGTTGTAATGACAGCCACGAATTTGAACAGTTACACCCCCATTTTCTCTCCACATAATGGGGATAACTTCCCATTATGAAGAGATTTAAGGAGTTACACCTCTCCCATTATGGAGAGATTTAAGGGGTTGGTTACACCCCAATTCCTCTATGAATAGCTCTGAATAGGTAGAAAAGGGGAAAAAAAGAGAGGAGATCTCTCTAGGGACTGGAAGGGGACCTGGAAAAGGGGAGACTCTGGAAGGGAACCTCTAAAAAGGGAGCTGAAGAGGAGAGTCCTGCTGGAGGAATCTAAGAAGCCATAAGCATAGGGGAGAGCTACCTCAGCAGAGTTCGGCCTCGAAGCTCTTGTAGCATGGAAAGAGTTTAACTCTTTTTGTTAACTTGTTGAGTTCAAGTTTTTTAAATCTCTTTGAGATTCCATTACTAATAGGAGCTGTGCTACGCCATCAGTAATCCAAAGAGAGGATCTACAAGAGAAACTTGGCGTTCGGTCGGTCAACGGGTACAAGACTCACTCTCCACTGCTACACGAGGAACCCAGTTTTAAATAAAGAGGAGAATCAATTAAAGAGATTTCCTCTCTTTTGTAATCGGATTGTATCCGTTGTAATCTTCTATTCAATCAAAAGAAAATTCAATTGTGATTTTCCAGCGCGTACAATTAATAGATAAAATCTAAATAAAAAATATAGCAGGTTCAAGGATGTCTTGGTCGGAGCTACATTCGTGTCCGCATGTCGTGGGAGCGCGCCACTTATACCTGAGCCCTGCTCGGTTCAGTACATGCGTGTGCGTGTGGCATAGTGGCTCATGGCGCAAGGCTCTTAATAATAGATGATGAAAGAGATAGAAAATATACCATTCAACTCTCTTGACCTATCTAATGTGAAATGAAAAATTAAGATCAAAAACGAGAGAAAGTCAAGTTTTCCCTCCAAAACCCAACACATGGGCCCGGACTAATCATTAAAGCTCGAGGGGGGTGAACCGCATATTAGTATCTATAACGCGGATAAGCACTATGTTTATATTGGTTATCTTTTATTTGATTTTAGTGTATATGTCATGAAATGGGTTTCCTCGTTCTTTAAATTTCTGATTCCTCGTTAATTTCCTTCAATTGTTAATAGTTTTTTTTAAATTTCTAATCATATTTTCCAAGTTGATTTAGAGCAAAGGCTTTAATTTTCATTGTTCAGAAAATGTCATGAGAAATATCTGTCCATTTGTTAGTTTTTCGTTTTCTTTATGAGCATGTTTGTTTTGAAAAGGTGAAAAGAGCAAGTGGGACAACATTAAAGTGCAAGTGGGATTTGTATCCCACTTGCATTTTTTTCAATCTCAATTATCATTTTTTACATCCTCATTTTTTCACTTGCAATGTGTTAAAATTTTTTTAAAATATTTTAATATTAAAATAATAATATTTAATATTGTGATTAACATTTTTAAGTTAATTTAAACTTTATATTTATTAATATTTTAATTTATTATTTTTATATTAAAAATTTGTTATTATTTTTAATATAATAATAATATTGGTATAAGGGTTTCCAACATTTTAATAATTTTAAATATTTTTAATATTTTTATTATTATCTAATATATTATATTATATTATTTTTTATTATTAATTATGTTTTTTTTATTACTGTTTAATATTTAAATTGCCAAATTTTTTATACATTTTAATTTTTAATAGCAAATTAATTTAATAATAATGGTATTATTTAAATCACCAAATAGTTAATTTTATAATTAACTTTTTCACTTATAGTTTCACATTTCTATCCAACACCGTAAAACACTATATACTTTCTCACACACTTTCGCGATACAACAAAAAATAGTAAGACGTACTTGTACAAATTCTAACTTCTCACTTACCGTTTTATATTTTCAATCTCTATTTTTTATTTGCGCATTTTTCTCCCACTCAGCGAATCAACAGGCCCTAAAACACACAATGTCAAAACTCGCACACAATCGTGTCTTTCATTAAAAACCATTTATATTATCCAAGTCCCCACATTCTCAAAAATATTTAGACAATTTATATTATTTGGGTTTAATTTGCTTTTTCGTGATTTTAGCTAGAAAGAAAATTACGAAGGCCATCACAACCCCAAAGGAATTTGAATAGTTTATAATTTATTGAATCCATCACTTCTATACCCCAACCACCCCCTCCCCCCACCCCCCCGCCACCCCCCCCCCCCCAACCCACCCACCCACCCACCACAACACCACACCAGGGTAACTCTTATTGTCTCGTGTTAGAGATAAATAATAAATGGCCTAATACAATGTGTATTTTTCAATTTTTTTTCCGAAATTTTGATCTGCTAAATTAGTTTTAAATTCCGAACTTTTTATCCTGGCCGAACTTATATTATTCTCAAAGGGCAGACTTGTTAATACATATTTACAAGCACCCAGGGAGGGGAGTCACATTGAAACTTTATCGGTCCTTTTATTGCCCGACACGTCATCGACCCCACACGCTAACGCCAACATATCTCCGACAGCTGGCATTTCGGCTGGCCCCACTTACGTTCTCCTCCGCAAAGTCATGGAGCAAGACTTTGTTAAAGAAAGACCCCACATGACGACCCGAGGAAGCACTGCAACTGTCTTCATTAAAAACCCTACGTGGGGCGTTCAGAATACGGCCAGATCTCAATCCTTCCCCGAACATAACACGTGTACGGTGCAGAAAAAACTCGCGTAAAAATATTGTGCGCGCTTCTCTCGC